>JAMKQA010005247.1:0-13995 GCA_024699735.1 Posidonia australis
CCTTTCCCTTGCTTTCCTTGGATTTTCGCGTTTGCGAAATCCTCTTGTTTGACCATTGACCGGGCAACCAAGGTCCCTTTCCCTTGCTTTCCTTGGATTTTCGCGTTTGCGAAATCCACTTGTTTGACCTTTGACCGCGTGGTCATGGTCCTTTCCCTTGCTTTCCATGGATTTTCGCTTTTACGAAATCCTCTTGTTTGACCTTTGACCGGGTGGTCAAGGTCCTTTCCCTTGCTTTCCATGGATTTTCGCTTTTACGAAATCCTCTTGTTTCACTTTTGACCGGGCGGTCAAGGTCCCTTTCCCTTGCTTTCCTTGGATTTTCGCGTTTGCGAAATCCTCTTGTTTGACCATTGACCGGGCAACCAAGGTCCCTTTCCCTTGCTTTCCTTGGATTTTCGCGTTTGCGAAATCCACTTGTTTGACCTTTGACCGCGTGGTCATGGTCCTTTCCCTTGCTTTCCATGGATTTTCGCTTTTACGAAATCCTCTTGTTTGACCTTTGACCGGGTGGTCAAGGTCCTTTCCCTTGCTTTCCATGGATTTTCGCTTTTACGAAATCCTCTTGTTTCACTTTTGACCGGGCGGTCAAGGTCCCTTTCCCTTGCTTTCCTAGGATTTTCGCGTTTACGAAATCCTCTTGTTTGACCTTTGACCGGGCGGTCAAGGTCTCTTTCCCAAGCTTTCCTTGGATTTTCGCGTTTGCGAAATCCTCTTGTTTGACCCTTGAACGGGCAGTCATCGTCCCTTTCCCTTGCTTTCCTTGGAATTTCTTTTTTGCGAAATCCTCTTGTTTGACCTTTGACCGGGCGGTCAAGGTCCCTTTCCCTTGCTTTCCTTGGATTTTCACGTTTGCGGAATCCACTTGTTTGACCTTTTACCAGGCGGTGAAGGTCCTTTCCCTTGCTTTCCTTGGATTTTCGCGTTTATGAAATCCTCTTGTTTGACCGTCGACCGGGCGGTCAAGGACCTCTCCCTTGCTTTCCTTGGTTTTTAGCATTTGCGAAATCCTCATGTTTGACATTGGACCGGGCGATCGAGGTCCATTCCCTTTCTTTTCTTGGATTTTCGCATTTGCGAAATCCTCTAGTTTGATCATTGACCGGGCGGTCAAGGTCCGTTCCCTTGCTATCCTTGGATTTTCGCGTTTGCGAAATCCTCTTGTTTGACCATTGACCGGGCACTCAAGGTCCTCTCCCTTGCCATCCTTTGATTTTCGCGTTTGCGAAATCCTCTTGTTTGACCTTCGACCGGGCGGTCAAGGACCTCTCCCTTGCTTTCCTTGGTTTTCGCATTTGCGAAATCTTCATGTTTGACCTTTGACCGGGCGGTCAAGGACCCTTTCCCTTGCATTCCTTGGATTTTCGTGTTTACAAATCCTCTTGATTGACCTTCAATCGAGCAATCATGGTCCCTTTCCCATGCTTTCCTTGGATTTTCACATTTGGGAAATCCTCATGTTTGACCTTTAACCGAGCGGTCAAGGTCCCTTTCCCTTGCATTCCTTGGATTTCCGCGTTTGCGAAATCCTCTTGGTTGACCTTTGGTCGGGCGGTCAAGGTTCCTTTCCCATGCTTTCCTAGGATTTTCGCGTTTACGAAATCCTATTGTTTGACCTTTGACCGGGCGATCAAGGTCCCATTCCCTTGCTTTCTTGGTTTTTCACGTTTGCGAAATCCTCTTGTTTGACCATTGACCGGGGGTCAAGGTCCTTCCCCTTGCTTTCCTTGGATTTTCGCGTTTGGGAAATCCTCTTGTTTGACATTGGACGGGGCGATCAAGGTCCTTTCCCTTGCTTTCCTTTGATTTTCGCATTTACGAAATCCTCTTGTTTGACCTTCGACCGGGCGGTCAAGTTCCTTTCCCTTACTTTCCTTGGATTTTCGCATTTGCGAAATCCTCTAGTTTGTTCCATGACCGGGCATTCAAGGTCCTTTCCCTTGCTATCCTTGGATTTTCGCGTTTGCGAAATCCTCTTGTTTGACCATTGACCGCGCACTCATGGTCCTTTTCCTTGCTATCCTTTGATTTTCGCATTTGCGAAATCCTCCTGTTTGACCTTCGACCGGGCGGTCAAGGACCTCTCCTTTGCTTTCCGAGGTTTTCGCATTTGCGAAATCCTCTTGTTTAACTTTCAAACGGGCGGTCAAGGTCCTTTCCTTTGCTTTCCATTGATTTTCGCGTTTGCGAAATCCTCTTGTTTGACTTTTAACCGGGCGGTCAAGGTCCTTTCCCTAGCTTTCCAAGGATTTCACGTTTGCGAAATCCACATGTTTGACCTTTGACCGGGCGGTCAATGTCCTTTCTGTTGCTTCATTGGATTTTCGCGTTTGCGAAATCCACTTGTTTGACCATTGACCGAGCAGTCAAGGACCCTTTCCCTTGCATTCCTTGGATTTTCGCGTTTGCGAAATCCTCATGTTTGCCTTCCACCGGGTAGTCAAGGACTGTTTCCCTTGCTTTTCTTCGATTTTCGCATTTGTGAAATCCTCTTGTTTGACCTATGATTTGGAGGTCAAGGACCCATTTCCTTTCTTTCCTTGGATTTTCGCGTTTGCGAAATCCTCTTGTTTGACCTTTGACTGGGCGACCAAGGTCCTTTCCCTTGCTTTTCTATGATTTTCGCATTTGCGAAATCCTCTTCTTTGACCTTCGACAGGCCGGTCAAGGTCGTTTCCCATGCTTTCCTTGGATTTTCGCGTTTGCTAAATCTTCTTGTTTGACCTTTGACCGGGCGGTCAAGGTCCCTTTCCCTTGCTTTCCTTTGATTTTCCCGTGTGCGAAATCCGTATGTTTGACCTTTGACCGGGCGGTCATGGTCTCTTTCCCTTGCTTTGCTTGGATTTTCACGTTTGCGAAATCCACATGTTTGACCTTTGACTGGGCGGTCAAGGTCTTTCCCCATGCTTTCCTTTGATTTTCGCGTTTACGAAATCCACTTGTTTGACCTTCGACCGGGCAGTCAAGGACCACTCCCATGCTTTCCTTGGTTTTTCGCATTTGCGAAATCATCTTGTTTGACCTTCGACCGGGCAGTCATGTTCCTTTCCCATGCTTTCCTTGGATTTTCGCGTTTGCGAAATCCACCTGATTGAACTTTGACCGGGCGGTCATGGTCCTTTCCCTTGCTTTCCATGGATTTTCGTTTGCGAAATCCTCATGTTTGACCTTTGACTGGGCGGTCAAGTTCCTTTCCCTTGCTTTCCTTGGATTTTCGCGTTTACGAAATCCTCTTGTTTGACCTTTGACCGGGCACTCAAGGTCATTTCCCTTGCTATCCTTGGATTTTCGCGTTTGTGAAATCCTCTTGTTTGACCTTTGACTGGGCAGTCAAAGTCCCTTTCCCTTGCTTTCCTTGGATTTTCGCGATTGCGAAATCCTCTTATTTGACATTTGACGGGGCGGTCGAGGTCTCATTCCCTTGCTTTCCTTGGATTTTTGCTTTTGCGAAATCATCTTGTTTGACCTTTGAACGGGCAGTCGTCGTCCCTTTACCTTGCTTTCCTTGGAATTTCATATTTGCGAAATCCTCTTGTTTGACCTTTGACCGGGCGGTCAAGGTCCCTTTCCCTTGCTTTCCTTGGATTTTCGCATTTGCGGAATCCACTTGTTTGACCTTTTACCAGGCGGTGAAGGTCCTTTCCCTTGCTTTCCTTGGTTTTTAGCATTTGCGAAATCCTCATGTTTGACATTGGACCGGGCGATCGAGGTCCATTCCCTTACTTTTCTTGGCTTTTCGCATTTGCGAAATCCTCTATTTTTATCATTGACCAGGCGGTCAAGGTCCGTTCCCATGCTATCCTTGGATTTTCGCGTTTGCGAAATCCTCTTGTTTGACCATTGACCGGGCACTCAAGGTCCTTTCCCTTGCCATCCTTTGATTTTCGTGTTTGTGAAATCCTCTTGTTTGACCTTCGACCGGGCGGTCAAGGACCTCTCCCTTGCTTTCCTTGGTTTTCGCATTTGCGAAATCTTCTTGTTTGACCATTGACCGGGCCGTCAAGGTCCCTTTCCCTTGCATTCCTTGGATTTTCGTGTTTGCAAATCCTCTTGATTGACCTTTAATCGAGCAATCATGGTCCCTTTCCCTTGCTTTCCTTGGATTTTCGCGTTTGGGAAATCCTCATGTTTCACCTTTAACCGGGCGGTCAAGGTCCCTTTCCCTTGCTTTACTTGGATTTCCGCGTTTGCGAAATCCTCTTGGTTGACCTTTGGTCGGGCGGTCAAGGTCCCTTTCCCATGCTTTCCTAGGATTTTCGCGTTTGCGAAATCCTATTGTTTGACCATTGACCGGGCGATCAAGGTCCCATTCCCTTGCTTTCTTGGATTTTCACGTTTGCGAAATCCTCTTGTTTGACATTGGACGGGGCGATCAAGGTCCTTTCCCTTGCTTTCCTTGGATTTTCGTATTTACGAAATCCTCTTGTTTGACCTTCGACCGGGCGGTCAAGTTCCTTTCCCTTACTTTCCTTGGATTTTCGCATTTGCGAAATCCTCTAGTTTGTTCATTGACCGGGCGTTCAAGGTCCTTTCCCTTGCTATCCTTGGATTTTCACGTTTGCGAAATCCTCTTGTTTGACCATTGACCGCGCATTCATGGTCCTTTTCCTTGCTATCCTTTGATTTTCGCGTTTGCGAAATCCGCCTATTTGACCTTCGATCGGGCGGTCAAGGACCTCTCCCTTGCTTTCCTAGGTTTTCGCATTTGCGAAATCCTCTTGTTTGACTTTCAAACGGGCGGTCAAGGTCCGTTCCTTTGTTTCCATTGATTTTCGCGTTTGCGAAATCCTCTTGTTTGACTTTTGACCGGGCGGTCAAGGTCCTTTCCCTAGCTTTCCAAGGATTTTGCGTTTGCGAAATCCACATGTTTGACCTTTGACCGGGCGGTCAATGTCCTTTCTGTTGCTTTCTTTGGATTTTCGCGTTTGCGAAATCCTCTTGTTTGACCGTTGACCGAGCAGTCAAGGACCCTTTCCCTTGCATTCCTTGGATTTTCGCGTTTGCGAAATCCTCATGTTTGACCTTTCACCGGGCAGTCAAGGACTGTTTCCCTTGCTTTTCTTCGATTTTCGCATTTGCGAAATCCTCTTGTTTGACCTATGATTTGGCGGTCAAGGTCCCATTTCCTTTCTTTCCTTGGATTTTCGCGTTTGCGAAATCCTCTTGTTTGACCTTTGACTGGGCGACCAAGGTCCTTTCCCTTGCTTTTCTATGATTTTCGCATTTGCGAAATCCTCTTCTTTGACCTTCGATAGGGCGGTCAAGGTCGTTTCCCATGCTTTCCTTGGATTTTCGCGTTTGCTAAATCTTCTTATTTGACTATTGACCGGGCGGTCAAGGTCCCTTTCCCTTGCTTTCCTTGGATTTTCGCGTTTGCGAAATCCGCATGTTTGACCTTTGACCGGGCGGTCATGGTCCCTTTCCCTTGCTTTCCTTGGATTTTCACGTTTGCGAAATCCACATGTTTGACCTTTGACTGGGCGATCAAGGTTTTTCCCCATGCTTTCCTTGGATTTTTGCGTTTACGAAATCCACTTGTTTGACCTTCGACCAGGCAGTCAAGGACCACTCCCTTGCTTTCCTTGGTTTTTGCGAAATCATCTTGTTTGACCTTCGACCGGGCAGTCATGTTCCTTTCCCATGCTTTCCTTGGATTTTCGCGTTTGCGAAATCCACCTGATTGTACTTTGACCGGGCAGTCATGGTCCCTTCCCTTGCTTTCCATGGATTTTCGTTTGCGAAATCCTCATGTTTGACCTTTGACCGGGCGGTCAATTTCCTTTCCCTTGCTTTCCTTGCATTTTCGCGTTTACGAAATCCTCTTGTTTGACCTTTGACCGGGCACTCAAGGTCATTTCCCTTGCTATCCTTGGATTTTCGCGTTTGTGAAATCCTCTTGTTTGACCTTTGACCAGGCACTCAAGGTCCCTTTCCCTTGCTTTCGTTGGATTTTCGCGTTTGCGAAATCCTCTTGTTTGACATTTGACAGGGCGGTCGAGGTCTCATTCCCTTGCTTTCCTTGGATTTTCGCGTTTGCGAAATCCTCTTATTTGACCTTTGACCGGGTGGTCGTGGTTCCTTTCCCTTGCAGTCCTAGGATTTTTGCGTTTGCGAGATCCACTAGTTTGACCTTTGACTAGGCGATCTAGGTCCTTACCCATGCTTTCCTTGGATTTTCGCATTTACGAAATCCTCTTGTTTGACATTCGACCGCGCGGTCAAGTACCACACCCATGCTTTCCTTGGTTTTTCGCATTTGCGAAATCATCTTTTTTGACCTTCGACCGGGCGGTCAAGGTCATTTCCCTTGCTTTCGATGGATTTTTACGTTTACGAAATCCTCTTGTTTGACCTTTGACCGGGCAGTCATGTTCCTTTCCCAAGCTTTCCATGGATTTTCGCGTTTACGAAAACCTCATGATTGACCTTTGACAGGGCAGTCAAGGTCCTTTCTCTTGCTTTCCTTGGATTTTCGCAATTGCGAAATCCTCCAGTTTGACCTTTAACCGGGCACTCGAGGACCCATTCCCTTGCTTTCCTTGGATTTTCGCGTTTGCGAAATCCTTTTATTTTACCTTTGACAGGGCGGTCAAGGTCCCTTTCCCATGCTTTCCTTAGATTTTCGCGTTTGCGAAATCCTCATGTTTGACCTTTGACCGGGCGGTCATGGTCCTTTCCCATGCTTTCCTTAGATTTTCACGTTTGCGAAATCCTCTTGTTTGACCTTTGACCGGGTGGTCAAGTTCCTTTCCCATGCTATCCATGGATTTTCGCGTTTGCGAAATCCTCTTGTTTGACCTTTGACCGGGCACTCAAGATCCTTTCCCTTGCTATCCTTGGATTTTCGCGTTCGCGAAATCCTCTTGTTTGATCTTTGACCGAGTGGTCAAGGTCCCTTTCCCTTGCTTTCCTAGGATTTTCACATTTGCGAAATCCACTTGTTTGACCATTGACCGGGCACTCAAGGTCCTTTCCTTTGCTATCCTCGGATTTTCGCGTTTGCGAAATCCTCATGTTTGACCGTTGACTGGGCAATCAAGGTCCCTTTCCCTTGCATTCCTTGGATTTTCGCGTTTGCGAAATCCTATTGTTTGACCTTTGACCTGGCGGCTATGGTCCCTTTCCGTTGCTTTCCGTTTATTTTCGCATTTGCGAAATCCTCATGTTTGACATTTAACCGGGCGATCAAGGTCCCTTTCGCTTGCTTTCCTTGGATTTTCGCATTTACGAAATTCATTTGTTTGACCTTTGGTAGGGCGGTCAAGGTCCTTTCCCTTGCTTTCCTTGGATTTTCGCGTTCAAAAAATCCTCTTGTTTGACCTTCGACCGGGTGGTCATCGACCACTCCCTTACTTTCCATGGTTTTTCGCATTAGCGAAATCATCTTGTTTGACCTTCGACCGGACGGTCAAGGTCCTCTCCCATGCTTTCCATGGATTTTCGCGTTTGCGAGATCCTCTTGATTGACCTTTGACCAGGCGATCATGGTCTTTTCCCTTGCTCTCCTTGGATTTTCGCGTTTGCGAAATCCTCTTGTTTGACCTTTGACCGGGCGGTCAAGGTCCTTTCCCTTGCTTTCCTTGGATTTTCGAGTTTACGAAATCCTATCTTTTGACCTTTGACCGGGCGGTCAAGGTCCCCTTCCCTAGCTTTCCTTGGATTTTTGCGTTTCCGAAATCCTCTTGCTTGACCATTGACCGGGCGGTCAAGGTCTCTTTCCCATGCTTTCCTTGGATTTTCGCGTTTGCGAAATCCTCTTGTTTGACCTTTGAACGGGTGGTCAGGGTCCCTTTCCCTTGCTTTCCTTGGATTTTCGCGTTTGCGAAATCCACTTGTTTAACCTTTGACCGGGAGGTCAATGTCCTTTCCCATGCTTCTCTTGGATTTTCGCGTTTGCAAAATCTTCTTGTTTGACCTTTGACCGGGCGGTCAAGGTCCCTTTCCCTTGCATTCCATGGATTTTCGTGTTTGCGAAATCCTCTTGATTGACCTTTGACTAGGCAGTCATGGTCCCTTTCCCATGCTTTCCATGGATTTTCGCGTTTGGGAAATGCTCATGTTTGACCATTGACCGGTCGGTCAAGGTCCATTTCCCTTGCTTTCCTTGGATTTTCGCATTTGCGAAATCCTCTTGGTTGACCTTTGATCGGGTGGTCAAGGTCCCTTTCCCTTGCTTTCCTTTGATTTTTGCGTTTGCGAAATCCCACTGTTTGACCATTGACCGGGAGGTCAAGGTCACATTCCCTTGCTTTCCTTGGATTTTCACGTTTGCGAAATCCTCTTGTTTGACCATTGACCGGGCGGTCAAGGTCCTTCCCCTTGCTTTCCTTGGATTTTCGCATTTGCGAAATCCTCTTGTTTGAAATTGGACCGGGCGATCAAGGTCCTTTCCCTTGCTTTCCTTGGATTTTCGCATTTACGAAATCCTCTTGTCTGACCTTCGACCGGGCGGTCAAGGTCCTTTCCATTACTTTCCTTGGATTTTCACATTTGCGAAATCCTCTAGTTTGATCTTTGACAAGGTGATCAAGGTTCTTTCCCTTGCTATCCTTGGATTTTCACGTTTGCGAAATCCTCTTGTTTGACCATTAACCGGGCACTCAAGGTCCTTTCCCTTGCTATCCTTGGATTTTCGCATTTGCCAAATCCTCTTGTTTGACCTTTGACCGGGCAGTCAAGGACCTCTCCCTTGCTTTCCTAGGTTTTCGCATTTGCGAAATCTTCTTGTTTGACGTTTGACCGGGCGGTCAAGGTCCATTTCCCTTGCATTCCTTGGATTTTTGTGTTTGCGAAATCCTCTTGATTGACCTTTGATCGGGCAGTCATGGTCCCTTTCCCATGTTTTCCTTGGATTTTCGCGTTTGGGAAATCCTCATGTTTGACCTTTGATCGGGCGGTCAAGGTACCTTTCCATTGGTTTCCTTGGATTTTCGCGTTCGCGAAATCTATTGTTTGACCTTTGACCGGGCGGTCAAGGTCCCATTCCCTTGCTTTCCATGGATTTTCACATTTGCGAAATCCTCTTGTTTGACCATTGATCGGGGGCTCAAGGTCCTTCCCCTTGCTTTCCTTGGATTTTCGTGTTTGCGAAATCCACTTGTTTGACATTGGACCGGGCGATCAGGGTCCTTTCCCTTGCTTTCCTTTGATTTTAGCATTTACGAAATCCTCTTGTTTAACCTTCGACCAGGCAGACAAGGTCCTTTCCCTTACTATCCTTGTTTGACGTTTGATAGGGCGGTCAATGTCCTTTCCGTTGCTTTCCTTGGATTTTCGCGTTTGCGAAATCCTCCTGTTTGACCGTTGACCGAGCGGTCAAGGTCCCTTTCCTTTGCTTTCCTTAGATTTTCACGTTTGCGAAATCCTCTTGTTTGACCTAGACCGGGCGGTCGAGGACCGTTTCCCATGCTTTCCTTTGATTTTCGCATTTGCGAAATCCTATTGTTTGACCTTCTATTTGGCGGTCAAGGTCCCATTCCCTTGCTATCCTTGGATTTTCGCGTTTGCGAAATCCTCTTGTTTGACCTTTGAACGGGCGACCAAGGTCCATTCCCTTGCTTTCCTTGGATTTTTGCATTTGCGAAATCCACTTGATTGAACTTTGACCGAGCGGTCATGGTCATTTCCCTTGCTTTCCTAGGATTTTCGTTTGCGAAATACTCTTGTTTGACCTTCGACCGGGCGGTCGAGGTACTTTCCCATGCTTTCCATGGATTTTCGCATTTACGAAATCCTCTTGTTTGACCTTTCACCCAGCACTCAAGGTCCTTTCCCTTGCTTTAATTGGATTTTAGCCTTTGCGAAATCCACTTGTTTGACCTTTGACCGAGCACTCAAGGTCCTTTCCCATGCTTTCCTTGGATTTTCGCGTTTAAGAATTCCTCTTGTTTGACCTTTGAACGGGTGGTCAAGGACCTCTCCTTCGCTTTCCCTGGATTTTCGCATTTGCGAAATCCACTTGTTTAACCTTTGACCGGGCGGTCAATGTCCTTTCCATTGCTTTCCTTGAATTTTCGCGTTTGCGAAATCTTCTTCTTTGACCATTGACCGGGCGGTCAAGGTCCCTTTCCCTTGCATTCCTTGGATTTTCGTGTTTGCGAAATCCACTTGATTGACCTTTGACCGGGCAGTCATGGTCCCTTTCCCATGCTTTCCTTGGATTTTCGCGTTTGGGAAATCCTCTAGTTTGATCATTGACCGGGTGGTCAAGGTCATTTCCCTTGCTATCCTTGGATTTTCGCGTTTGCGAAATCCTCTTGTATGACCATTGACCGGGCACTCAAGGTCCTTCCCCTTGCTATAGTTTGATTTTCACGTTTGCGAAATCCTCTTGTTTGACCTTCGACTGGGCTGTCATGGACCTCTCTCTTGCTTTCCTTGGTTTTCTGCGAAATCTTCTTGTTTGGCCTTTGACCGGGCGGTCAAGGTCCCTTTCCCTTGCATTCCTTGGATTTTCGTGTTTGCGAAATCCTCTTGATTGACCTTTGATCAGGCAGTCATGGTCCCTTTCCCATGCTTTCCTTGGATTTTCGCGTTTGGGAAATCCTCATGTTTGACCTTTAACCGGGCAGTCAAGTTGCCTTTCCCTTGCTTTCCTTGGATTTTCGCGTTTGCGAAATCCTCTTGGTTGACCTTTGAATGGGCGGTCAAGGTCCCTTTCCCTTGCATTCCTAGGATTTTCGCGTTTGCGAAATCCGCATGTTTGACCTTTGACCGTGCGGTCATGGTCTCTTTCCCTTGCTTTGCTTGGATTTTCACGTTTGCGAAATCCACATGTTTGACCTTTGACTGGGCGGTCAAGGTCATTCCCCATGCTTTCCTTTGATTTTCGCGTTTACGAAATCCACTTGTTTGACCTTCGACCGGGCAGTCAAGGACCACTCCCTTGCTTTCCTTGGTTTTTCGCATTTACGAAATCCTCTTGTTTGACCTTCGACCGGGCGGTCCAGGTCATTTCCCTTACTTTACTTGGATTTTCGCATTTGCGAAATCCTCTAGTTTGATCATTGACCGGGCGGTCAAGGTCCATTCCCTATCTATCCTTGGATTTTTGCGTTTGCGAAATCCCACTGTTTGACCATTGACCGGGAGGTCAAGGTCACATTCCCTTGCTTTCCTTGGATTTTTGCGTTTGCGAAATCCCACTGTTTGACCATTGACCGGGAGGTCAAGGTCACATTCCCTTGCTTTCCTTGGATTTTCACGTTTGCGAAATCCTCTTGTTTGACCATTGACCGGGCGGTCAAGGTCCTTCCCCTTGCTTCCTTGGATTTTCGCGTTTGCGAAATCCTCTTGTTTGAAACTGGATCGGGCGATCAAGGTCCTTTCCCTTGCTTTCCTTGGATTTTCGAATTTATGAAATCCTCTTGTCTGACCTTCGACCGGGCGGTCAAGCTCCTTTCCCTTACTTTCCATGGATTTTCACATTTGCGAAATCCTCTAGTTTTATCTTTGACAGGGCGATCAAGGTCCTTTCCCTTGCTATCCTTGGATTTTCGCATTTGCGAAATCCTCTTGTTTGACCATTGAGCGGGCACTCAAGGTGCTTTCCCTTGCTATCCTTGGATTTTCGCGTTTGCCAAATCCTCTTGTTTGACCTTCGACCGGGCGGTCAAGGACCTCTCCCTTGCTTTCCTTGGTTTTCGCATTTGCGAAATCTTCTTGTTTGACCTTTGACTGGGCGATCAAGGTCCATTCCCTTGCATTCCTTGGATTTTTGTGTTTGCGAAATCCTCTTGATTGACCTTTGACCGGGCAGTCATGGTCCCGTTCCCATGCTTTCCTTGGATTTTCGCGTTTGGAAAATCCTCATGTTTGACCTTTGACCGAGCGATCATGGTCCCTTTCCCTTGCTTTCCGTGGATTTTCGCGTTTGCGAAATCCACTTGGTTGACCTTTGATCGGGCGGTCAAGGTACCTTTCCCTTGGTTTCCTTGGATTTTCGCATTCGCGAAATCTATTGTTTGACCTTTGACCGGGCGGTCAAGGTCCCATTCCCTTGCTTTCCATGGATTTTCACGTTTGCGAAATCCTCTTGTTTGACCATTGACCGGGGGCTCAAGGTCCTTCCCCTTGCTTTCCTTGGATTTTCGTGTTTGCGAAATCCTCTTGTTTGACATTGGACCGGGCGATCAAGGTCCTTTCCCTTGCGTTCCTTGGATTTTAGCATTTACGAAATCCTCTTGTTTAACCTTCGACCTGGCCGACAAGGTCCTTTCCCTTACTTTCCTTGGATTTTCGCATTTGCAACATCCTCTTGTTTGACGTTTGATAGGGCGGTCAATGTCCTTTCCGTTGCTTTCCTTGGATTTTCGCGTTTGCGAAATCCTCCTGTTTGACCGTTGACCGAGCGGTCGAGGTCCCTTTCCCTTGCTTTCCTTGGATTTTCACGTTTGCGAAATCCTCTTGTTTGACCTTTGACCGGGCGGTCGAGGACCGTTTCCCATGTTTCCTTGGATTTTCGCAATTGCGAAATCCTATTGTTTGACCTTCTATATGGCGGTCAAGGTCCCACTCCCTTGCTATCCTTGGATTTTCGCGTTTGCGAAATTCTCTGGTTTGACCTTTGAACGGGCGACCAAGGTCCATTCCCTTGCTTTTCGTGGATTTTTGCGTTTGCGAAATCCACTTGATTGAACTTTGACCGAGCGGTCATGGTCATTTCCCTTGCTTTCCTAGGATTTTCGTTTACGAAATACTCATGTTTGACCTTTGACCGGGCGGTCGAGGTCCTTTCCCATGCTTTCCATGGATTTTCGCATTTACGAAATCCTCTTGTTTGACCTTTGAACGAGCACTCAAGGTCCTTTCCCTTGCTTTACTTGGATTTTCGCGTTTGCGAAATCCACTTGTTTGACCTTTGACCGAGCACTCAAGGTCCTTTCCCATGCTTTCCTTGGATTTTCGCGTTTACGAATTCCTCTTGTTTGACCTTTGAACGGGTGGTCAAGGACCTTTCCTTTGCTTTCCCTGGATTTTCGCATTTGCGAAATCCACTTGTTTAACCATTGACTGGGCGGTCAATGTCCTTTCCCTTGCTTTCCTTGAATTTTCGCGTTTGCGAAATCTTCTTCTTTGACCATTGACCAGGCGGTGAAGGTCCCTTTCCCTTGCATTCCTTGGATTTTTGTGTTTGCGAAATCCTCTTGATTGACCTTTGACCGGGCAGTCATGGTCCCTTTCCCATGCTTTCCTTGGATTTCAGCGTTTGGGAAATCCTCTAGTTTGATCATTGACCGGGTGGTCAAGGTCATTTCCCTTGCTATCCTTGGATTTTCGCATTTGCGAAATCCTCTTGTATGACCATTGACCGGGCACTCAAGGTCCTTTCCCTTACTATAGTTTGATTTTCACGTTTGCGAAATCCTCTTGTTTGACCTTCGACTGGGCGGTCAAGGACCTCTCTCGTGCTTTCCTTGGTTTTCTGCGAAATCTTCTTGTTTGGCCTTTGACCGGGCGGTCAAGGTCCCTTTCCCTTGCATTCCTTGGATTTTCGTGTTTGCCAAATCCTCTTGATTGACCTTTGATCGGGCAGTCATGGTCCCTTTCCCATGCTTTCCTTGGATTTTCGCGTTTGGGAAATCCTCATGTTTGACCTTTAACTGGGCAGTCAAGGTCTCTTTCCCTTGCTTTCCTTCGATTTTCGCGTTTGCGAAATCCTCTTGGTTGACCTTTGAATGGGCGGTCAAGGTCCCTTTCCCTTGCATTCCTAGGATTTTCGCGTTTGCGAAATCCTATTGTTTGACCTTTGACCGAGCGATCAAGGTCCCATTCCCTTGCTTTCCTTGGATTTTCATGTTTTCGAAATCCGCTTGTTTGACCATTGACCGGGGGTCAAGGTCCTTCCCCTTGCTTTCCTTAGATTTTCGCGTTTACGAAATCCTCCTGTTTGACCTTCGACCGGGCGGTCAAGGTGATTTCCCTTACTTTCCTTGGATTTTCGCATTTGCGAAATCCTCTAGTTTGATTTTTGACCGGGCGGTCAAGGTCCTTTCC
>JAMKQA010005248.1:0-12555 GCA_024699735.1 Posidonia australis
GCTGTGTCCTGTACATCACACCGACGCGACCCCAGACAAGGGGGGACACCCCCGATCTTTTATCCCATGCCATAGCTTCAGGATAAAGAACCGGAAAAATGTCCTTCTCAAACTGTAGGTAAAGCCTAAAAGAGGAGAAGAATGCATAAAGGTCCTTCTCAAGTTGGCGGGGAATCCAACATGCTTGACTTTGACCGGGTGGTCAAGGTCCTCTGCCCTTTTTGGATTTCCGCGGGCGCGGAATCCAGCTTGCATGACTTTGACCGGGCGGTCAATGTCGTTTGCCCCTTTGGATTTCCATGGGTGTAGAATCCAGCTTGCATGACTTTGACCGGGCGGTCAAGGTCCTTTGCACCTTTGGATTTCCACAGGGGCGGAATCTAGCTTGCTTGACTTTGACCGGCCGTGAAGGTCCTTTGCCCCTTTGGATTTTCGTAGGCGCGTAATCCAGCAAGCTTGACTTTGACTAGGCGGTCAAGGTCCTTTGCACCTTTGGATTTCCGCGGGCGCGGAATCCAGCTTGCTTGACTTTGACCGGGCGGTCAAGGTTCTTTGCCCATGTGGATTTCCGTGGGCACGGAATCCAGCTTGCTTGACTTTGACCGGGCGGTCAAAGTCCTCCGCCCCTTTGGATTTCTGCGGGCATGGAATCCAACTATCTTGACTTTGACCGGGCGGTCAAGGTCCTCTGCCCCTTTGGATTTCTGCGGGCGTGGAATCCAACTTGCTTGACTTTGACCGGGCGGTCAAGGACCTCTGCCCCTTTGGATTTCCCCAGGCGCGGAATCCATCTTGCTTGACTTTGACCGGGCGGTCAAGGTCCTTTGCCCCTTTGGATTTACGCGGGCGCGGAATGCAATTTGCTTGACTTTGACCGGGCGTCAAAGTCCTCTGCCGCTTTGGATTTCTGTGGGCGCGGAATCCTGCTTGCTTGACTTTGACCGACGGTCAAGGTTCTCGGCCCCTTTGGATTTCTGCGGGCGCGGAACCAGCTTGCTTGACATTGATCGGGCGGTCAAGGTCCTTTGCCCCTTTGGATTTCCACGGGCGCGGAATCCAGCTTGTTTGACTTTGACCGGGCGGTCAATGTCGTTTGCCCCTTTGGATTTCCACAGGCGCGGACTCCAGCTTGCTTGACTTTGACCGAGCGGTCAAGGTCCTTTCCCCCATTGGATTTCCGCGAGCGCGGAATCCAGCTTGCATGACTTTGATAGGGCGGTCAAGGTCCTTTGCCCCATTGGATTTCCACGGGCGCGGAATCCTGCTTGCTTGACTTTGATCGGGCGGTCAAAGTCCTCTGCCCCATTGGATTTCCGCGGGTGCGGAAACCAGCTTTCTTGACTTTCACCGGGCGGTCAAGGTCCTCTGCCCCTTTGGACTTCTGCAGGTGCGGAATCCAGCTTGCTTGACTTCGACCGGGCGGTCAAGGTCCTTTGCCCCTTTGGATTTCCGTGGGCGCGGAATCCAGGTTGCTTGACTTTGATCGAGCGGTCAAAGTCCTCTGCCCCTTTGGATTTCCGCAGGCGTGGAATCCATCCTGCTTGACTTTGACCGGGCGGTCAAGGTCCTCTGTCCCTTAGGATTTCCGCTGGCGCGGAATCCAACTTGCTTAACTTTGATCGGGCGGTCATGGTCCGTAGCCCTTTAGATTTCAGCACCTGCGGAATCCAGCTTCTTGACTTTGACCGGGCGGTCAATGTCGTTTGCCCCTTTGGATTTCCGCAGCTGCGGAATCCAGCTTGCTTGACTTTGACTGGGCTGTCAATGTCCTTTGCCCCTTTGGATTTCTGCGGATGCGGAATCCAGCTTGCTTGACTTTGATCGGGCGGTCAAGGTCCTTTGCACCTTTGGATTTCCACGGGGGCGGAATATAGCTTGCTTGACTTTGACCGGGCGGTCATGGTCCTTTGCCCCATTGGATTTCAGCGGGCGCGGAATCCAGCTAGCTTGACTTTGACCAGGCGGTCAAGGTCCTTTGCCCCTTTGGATTTCCGCAGGCGAGTAATCCAGCTTGCTTGACTTTGACCGGGCGGTAAAGGTTCTTTGCCCATTAGGATTTCCGCGGGGACGGAATCCAGCTTGCATGACTTTGACCGGGCCGTCAAAGTCCTCTGCCCCTTTGGATTTCTGCGGGCGTCGAATCCAACTTCCTTGACTTTGACCGGGTGGGGAAGGTCCTCTGCCCCTTTGGATCTCCGTGGGCGCGTAATCCAGCATGCTTGACTTTGACCGGGCGGTCAAGGTCCTTTGCCCCTTTGGATTTCAGCAGTCGAGGAATGCAATTTGCTTGACTTCGACAAGGCTGTCAAAGGCCTCTGCCGCTTTGGAATTCCGCGGGCGCGGAATCCAGCTTGCTTGACTTTGACCGGCGGTCAAGGTCCTCAGCCCCTTTGGATTTCCGCGGGCGCGGAACCAGCTTGCTTGACTTTCATCGGGCGGTCAAGGTCCTTTGCCCCTTGGGATTTCCACGGGTGCGGAATCCAGCTTGTTTGACTTTGACCGGGCGGTCAATGTCGTTTGCCCCTTTGGATTTCCACGGGCGCGGAATCCACCATGCTTGACTTTGACCGGGCGGTCAAGGTCCTTTGCCCATTTGTATTTCCGCGGGCGCGGAATCCAGCTTGCTTGACATTGACAGGGCGGTCAAGGTCCTTTGACCGTTTGGATTTCCACGGGCGTGTAATCCTGCGTGCTTGACTTTGATCGGGCGGTCAAAGTCCTCTGCCCGTTGGATTTCTGCAGGCGCGGAATCTAGCTTGCTTGACTTTCACCGGGCGGTCAAGGTCCTCTGCCCCTTTGGATTTCCACTGGCGCGGAACCAGCTTGCTTGACTTTGATCGGGCGGTCGAGGTCCTTTGCCCCCTTGGATTTCCACGGTCGCGGAATCCAGCAACCTTGACTTTGACCGGGCGGTCAAGGTCCTTTGCCCCTTTGGATTTCCGCGGGCGCGGAATCCAGCTTGCTTGACTTTGACCGGGCGGTCAAGGTTCGTTGCCCATTTGGATTTCCACGGGGACGGAATCCATCTTGCTTGACTTTGACTGGGCGGTCAAAGTCCTCTGCCCCTTTGGATTTCTGCAGGCGTGGAATCCAACTTGCTTGACTTTGACCGGGCGGTCAAGGTCCTCTGCCCCTTTGGATTTCTGCAGGCGTGGAATCCAACTTACTTGACTTTGACCGGGCGGTCAAGGTCCTTTGCGCCTTTGGATTTCCGCAGGTGCGGAATCCTGCTTGCTTGACTTTGACCGGGCGGTCAAGTCCTTTGCCCCTTTGGATTTCCGCGGGCGCGGAATGCAATTTGCTTGACTTTGAACGCCTCTGCCGCTTTGGATTTCTACGGGCGTGGAATCCAGCTTGCTTGACTTAGACCGGCGGTCAAGATCCTCTGCCCCTTTGGATTTCCGCAAGCGTGGAACCAACTTGCTTTACTTTGATCAGGCGGTCAAGGTCCTTTGCCCCTTTGGATTTCGACGGGCGCGGAATCCAGCTTGTTTGACTTTGACTGGGCGGCCAATGTCCTTTGCCCCAATGGATTTCCACAGGCGCGGAATCCAGCTTGCTTGACTTTGACCGGGCGGTGAAGGTTCTCTGCCCCTTTGGATTTCCGCAGGCGCGGAATCCAGCTTGCATGACTTTGACAGGGCGGTCAAGGTCCTTTGCCCCATTGGATATCCACGGGTGCGGAATCCTGCTTGCTTGACTTTGATCGGGCGGTCAAAGTCCTCTGCCCCTTTGGATTTCCGCGGGCGCGGAATCCAGCTTGCTTGACTTTCACCGGGCAGTCAAGGTCCTTCGCCCCTTTGGATTTCTGCAGGCGCGGAATCCAGCTTGCTTGACTTTGACCGGGCGGTCAAGGTCCTTTGCCCGTTTGGATTTCCGTGGGGGCGGAATCCTGCTTTCTAGACTTTGATCGGGCTGTCATAGTCCTCTGCCCCTTTGGATTTCCGCAGGCGCGGAATCCAGCTAGCTCGACTTTGATCGGGCGGTCAAGGTCCTCTGCCCCTTTGGATTTCCGAGGGCGCGGAATCCAGCTTGCTTAACTTTGATTGGGCGGTCAAGGTCCGTTGCCCTTTGTATTTCCGAGGGCGCGGAAACCAGCTTCTTGACTTTGACCGAGCGGTCATTGTCGTTTGCCCCTTTGGATTTCTGCAGGTGCGGAATCCAGCTTAATTGACTTTGACCGGGCTGTCAATGTCCATTGCCCCTTTGGATTTCAACAGGCGCGGAATCCAGCTTGCTTGACTTTGATCGGGCAGTCGAGGTCCTTTGCCCCTTTGGATTTCCGCGGGCACGGAATCCCGCTTGCTTGACTTTGACAGGGCGGTCAAGGTCCTTTGACCGTTTGGATTTCCACGGGCGCGGAATCTAGCTTGCTTGACTATGACCGGGCAGTCAAGGTCCTTTGCCCCTTTAGATTTCCACGGGAGCAGAATCCTGCTTGCTTGACTATGATCGGGTGGCCAAAGTCCTCTGCCCCATTGGATTTCCGCGGGCGCGGAATCCAGCTTGCTTGACTTTCACCGGGCGGTCAAGGTCCTTTGCACCTTTGGGTTTCCACGGGGGTGGAATCTAGCTTGCTTGACTTTGACCGGGCGGTCAAGGTCCCTTGCCCCTTTGGATTTCCGTAGGCGCAGAATCCAGCAAGCTTGACTTTGACCGGGCGGTCAGGCTCCTTTGCTCCATTGGATTTTCGTGGGCGCGGAATCCAGCTTGCTTGACTTTGACCGGGCGATCAAGGTTCTTTGCCCATTTGGATTTCCACGGGCACGGAATCCAGCTTGCTTGACTTTGACCAGGCGGTCAAAGTCCTCTGCCCCTTTGGATTTTTGCGAGCGTGGAATCCAACTTGCATGACATTGACCGGGCGTTCAAGGTCCTCTGCCCCTTTGGATTTCTACGGGCGTGGAATCCAACTTGCATGACATTGACCGGGCGTTCAAGGTCCTCTGCCCCTTTGGATTTCTACGGGCGTGGAATCCTACTTGCATGACTTTGACCGGGCGGTCAAGGTCCTCTGCCCCTTTGGATTTCCGTGGATGCGGAATCTAGCTTGCTTGACTTTGATCGGGCGGTCAAGGTCCTTTGCCCCTTTGGATTTCCGCAGGCGCGGAATGCAATTTGCTTGACTTTGACCGGGCGGTCAAAGTCCTCTACCGCTTTGGATTTCCGCGGGCGCGGAATCCAGCTTACTTGTCTTAGACCGGCAGTCAAGGTCCTCTGCCCCTTTGGATTTCCACAGGTGCGGAACCAGCTTGCTTGACTTTGATCGGGCGGTCAGTGCCCGTTGCCCCTTTGGATTTCCACGGGCGCGGAATCCAGCTTGTTTGACTTTGACCAGGCGGTTAATGTCGTTTGCCCCATTGGATTTCCACGGGCGCGGAATCCAGCTTGCTTGACTTTAACCGGGCGGTTAAGGTCCTTTGCCCCTTTGGATTTCCGAGGGCGCGGAATCCAGCTTGCTTGACTTTGACAGGGCGGTCAAGGTCCTTTGCCCCTTTGGATTTCCATGGGTGCGGAATCCTGTTTGCTTGACTTTGATCGGGCGGTAAAAGTCCTCTGCCCCTTTGGATTTGCGCAGGCGCGGAATCTAGCTTGCTTGACTTTCATCGGGCGGTCAAGGTCCTTAGCCCCATTGGATTTCCGTAGGCGTGGAATCGAGCTTGCTTGAATTTGACCGGGCGGTCAAGGTCCTTTGCCCCTTTGGATTTCCGTTGGCACGGAATCCAGCTTGCTTGACTTTGATCGGGCGGTCAAAGTCCTCTGCCCCTTTGGATTTGTGCAGGCGCGGAATCCAGCTAGCTTGACTTTGACTTGGCGGTCAAGGTCCTCTGCCCCTTTGGATTTCGACGGGCGCGGAATCCAGCCTACTAAACTTTGATCGGGCGGTCAAGGCCCGTTGCCCTTTTGATTTCCGTGGGCGCGGAATCCAACTTCTTTACTTTGACCGGGCGGTCAATGTCGTTTGCCACTTTGGATTTCCGCGGGAGCAGAATCTAGCTTGATTGACTTTGTCCGGGCTGTCAATGTCCTTTGCCCCTTTGGATTTCAGCGGGTGCGGAATCCAGCTTGCTTGACTTTGACAGGGCGGTCAAGGTCCTTTGCACCTTTGGATTTCCACGGGGGCGGAATCTGGCTTGCTTGACTTTGACTGGGCGGTTGAGGTCCTTTGCCCCTTTGGATTTCTGCGGACGTGGAATCTAGCAAGCTTGACTTTGACCGGGCGGTCAAGGTTCTTTGCCCCTTTGGATATCCGCGAGCGCGGAATCCAGCTTGCTTGATTTGATCGTGCAGTAAAGCTTCTTTGCCCATTTGGATTTCCGCGGGCACGGAATCCAACTTGCTTGACTTTGATCGGGCGGTCAAAGTCCTCAGCCCCTTTGGATTTCTGCGGGCGTGGAATCCAACTTGCTTGACTTTGACTGGGCGGTCAAGGACCTCTGCCCCTTTGGATTTCCGCGGGCGCGGAATCCAGCATGCTTGACCTTGACCGGGCGGTCAAGGTCCATTACCCTTTTGGATTTCCGCGGGTGCGGAATGCAATTTGCTTGACTTTGATCGGGCAGTCAAAGTCCTCTACCGCTTTGGATTTCCGCAGGCGCGGAATCCAGCTTGCTTGACTTTGACCGGCGGTCAAGGTCCTCTACCCCTTTGGATTTCCGCGGGCGTGGAACCAGCTAGCTTGACTTTGATCATGCGGTCAAGCTCCTTTGCCCCTTTGGATTTCAACGGGCGCGGAATCCAGCATGTTTGACTTTGGCTGGGCGGTCAATGTCGTTTGCCCCTTTGGATTTCCACGGGCGCGGAATCCAGCTTGCTTGACTATGACCGGGCGGTAATGGTCCGTTTCCCTTTTGGATTTCCATGGGTGCGGAATCCAGCTTGCTTAACTTTAACCGGGCGGTTAAGGTCCTCGGCCCCTTTAGATTTCCACGGGATCGGAATCCTGCTTGCTTGACTATGATCGGGCGGTCAAAGTCCTCTGCCCCTTTGGATTTCCTCGGGCGCGGAATCCAGCTTGCTTGACTTTCACCGGGCGATCAAGGTCCTTTGCACCTTTGGATTTCCATGGGGGCGGAATCTAGCTTGCTTGACTTTGACCAGGCGGTCAAGGTCCTTTGCCCCTTTGGATTTCCGTAGGCGCGGAATCCAGCAAGCTTGACTTTGACAGGGCAGTCAAGCTCCTTTGCACCTTTGGATTTCCGTGGGCGCGGAATCCAGCTTGTTTGACTTTGACCGGGCGGTCAAAGTCCTCTGCCCCTTTGGATTTCTGCGAGCGTGGAATCCAACTTGCTTGACTTTAACCGGGCGGTCAAGGTCCTCTGCCCCTTTGGATTTCTGCGGCCATGGAATCCAATTTGCTTGACTTTGACTGGGCGGTCAAGGTCCCCTGCCCCTTCCGATTTCCGCGGGTGCGGAATCCAGCTCGCTTGACTTTGACCGGGCGGTCAAGGTCCCTTGCCCCTTTTGATTTCCACGGGCGTGGAATGCAATTTGCTTGACTTTGACCGGGCGGTCAAAGTCCTCTGCCACTTAGGATTTCCGCGGGCGCGGAATCCAGCTTGCTTGACTTAGACCGGCGGTCATGGTCCTATGCCCCTTTGGATTTTCGCAGGCGCGGAACCAGCTTGCTTGACTTTGATCGGGCGGTCAAGGTCCTTTGCGCCTTTGGATTTCACGGGCGCGGAATCCAGCTTGTTTGACTTTGACCGGGCGGTCAATGTCGTTTGCCCCATTGGATTTCCACGGGCGCGGAATCCAGCTTGCTTGACTTTAACTGGGTGGTCAAGGTCCTTTGCCCCTTTGGATTTCTGAGGGCGCGGAATCCAGCTTGCTTGACTTTGACTAGGTGGTCAAGGTCCTTTTTTCCCCTTTGGATTTCCATGGGTGCGGAATCCAGCTTGCTTGACTTTGATCGGGCGGTCAAAGTCCTCTGCCCCTTTGGATTTCCGTGGGCGCGGAATCCAGCTTGCTTGACTTTCACGGGGCGGTCAAGGTCCTCTGCCCCTTTGGATTTCCGCAGGCGCGGAATCTAGCTTGCTTGACTTTGACCGGGCGGTCAAGGTCCTTTGCCCCTTTGGATATCTGTGGGCGCGGAATCCAGCTTGCTTGACTTTGATCGGGCGGTCAAGGTCCGTTGCCCTTTGGATTTGCGCGGGCGCGGAATCCAACTTCTTGACTTTGACCGGGCGGTCAATGGCGTTTGCCACCTTGGATTTCCGCGGGTGCGGAATCCAGCTTGATTGACATTGACCGGGCTGTCAATGACCTTTGCCCCGTTGGATTTCAGCGGGCGCGGAATCCAGCTTGCCTGACATTGACCGGGCGGTCAAGGTCCTATGCACCTTTGGATTTCCGCGGGGGCGGAATCTTGCTTGCTTGACTTTTACCGGGCGGTTAAGGTCCTTTGCCCCTTTGGATTTCTGCGGGCGCAGAATCCAGCTAGCTTGAATTTGACCGGGCGTTCAAGGTCCTTTGCTCCTTTGGATATCCGCGGGCGCGGAATCCAGCTTGCTTGATTTGACCGGGCGGTAATGCTTCATTGCCCATTTGGATTTCCGTGGGCACGGAATCCAGCTTCCTCGACTTTGACCGGGCGGTCAAAGTCCTCTGCCCCTTTACATTTCTGCAGGCATGGAATCCAACTTGCATGACTTTGACCGGGCGGTCAAGGTCCTCTGCCCCTTTGGATTTCCGTGAGCGCGGAATCCAACATGCTTGACTGTGACCGGGCGGTCAAGGTCCTTTGCCCCTTTGGATTTCCGCTGGCGCGGAATGCAATTTGCTTGACTTTGACCGCCTACCGCTTTGGATTTCCGCGGGCGCGGAATCCAGCTTGCTTGACTTTGACCGGTGGTCAAGGTCCTCTGCCCCTTTGGATTTCCGCGGGCGCGGAACCCGCTTGCTTGACTTTGATCGGGCGGTCAAGTTCATTTACCCCTTTGGATTTCCACGGGCGCGGAATCCAGCTTGTTTGACTTTGACCGGGCGGTCAATGTCGTTTGCCCCATGGGATTTCCACGGGCGCGGAATCCAACTTGCTTGACTTTGACCGGGAGGTCAAGGTCCTTTGCCCCATTGGATTTTCGCGGGCACGGAATCCAGCTTGCTTGATTTTGACAGGGCGGTCAAGGTCCTTTGCCCCTTTGGATTTCCATGGGTGCGGAATCCAGCTTGCTTGTCTTTGATCGGGCGGTCAAAGTCCTCTGCCCCTTTGGATTTCCGCAGGCGCGGCATCTAGCTTGCTTGACTTTCACCGGGCGGTCAAGGTCCTCTGCCCCATTTGATTTCCACAGGCGCGGAATCCAGCTTGCTTGACTTTGACCGGGCGGTTAAGGACCCTTGCCCCTTTGGATTTTCGTGGGCGCGGAATCCAGCTTGCATGACTTTGATCGGGCGGTCAAAGTCCTCTACCACTTTGGATTTCCACCGATGCGGAATCCAGCTTGCTTGACTTTGACCAGGCGGTCAAGGTCCTTTGCCCCTTTGGATTTCAACGGGCGTGGAATCCAGCTTGCTTAAGTATGATCGGGCGGTCAAGGTCCGTTGCCCTTTGGATTTCCGTAGGCGCGGAATCTAGCTTCATGACTTTGATCGGGCGGTCAATGTCGTTTGCCCCTTTGGATTTCCGCGGGTGCGGAATCCAGCTTGCTTGAATTTGACCGGGCTGTCAATGTCCTTTGCCCCTTTTGATTTCCGTGGGCGCGGAATCCAGCTTACTTGACTTTGACCGGGCGGTCTAGGTCCTTTGCACCTTTTGATTTCCACTAGGGCGGAATTTGGCTTGCTTGACTTTGACCGGGCGGTCAAGGTCCTTTGCCCTTTTGGATTTCCGCGGGTGCGGAATCCAGCTAGCCTGACTTTGACCGGACGGTCAAGGTTCTTTGCCCATTTGGATTTCCGCGGGCACGGAATCCAGCTTGCTTGACTTTGACCGGGCGGTCAAAGTCCTCTGCCCCTTTGGATTTCTACGGGCGTGGAATCCAACTTGCTTGACTTTGACCGGGCGGTCAAGGTCCTCTGCCCCTTTGGATTTCCACGGGCGCGGAATCCAGCTTGCTTGACTTTGACCGAGCGGTTAAGGTCCTTTGCCCCTTTGGATTTCCGCGGGCACGGAATCCAACTTGCTTGACTTTGACCAGGTGGTCAAAGTCCTCTGCCGCTTTGGATTTCTGCGGGCGCGGAATCCAGCTTGCTTGACTTTGACCGGCGGTCAAGGTCCTCTACCCCTTTGGATTTTCGCAGGCGCGGAACTAGCTTGCTTGACTTTGATCGGGCGGTCAAGGTCCTTTGCCCCTTTGGATTTCCACGGGCGCGGAATCTAGCTTGTTTGACTTTGACTAGGCGGTCAATGTTGTTTGCCCCTTTGGATTTCCACGGGCGCGGAATCCTGCTTGCTTGACTTTGACCTGGCGGTCAAGGTCCTTTACCCCTTCGGATTTCCGAGGGCGCGGAATCCTGCTTGCTTGACTTTGACAGGGCGGTCAAGGTCCTTTGTCCCTTTGGATTTCCACGGGTGCGGAGTCCTGCTTGCTTGACTTTGATCGGGCGGTCAAATTCCTCTGCCCCTTTGGATTTCCGCGGGCGCGGAATCCAGCTTGCATGACTTTCACCGGGCGGTCAAGGTCCTCTTCCCCTTTGGATTTCCACAGGCACAGAATCCAGCTTGCTTAACTTTGACCGGGCGGTCATGGTCCTTTGCCCCTTTGGATTTCCGTGGGCGCGGAATCCAGCTTGCTTGACTTTGATCGGGCGGTCAAAGTCCTCTGCCCCTTTGGATTTCCGCAGGCGCGGAATCCAGCTTGCTTGACTTTGACTGGTAGGTCAAGGTCCTCTTCCCCTTTGGATTTCTGTGGGCGTGGAATCCAGCTTGCTTGACTATGATCGGGCGGTCGAAATCCTCTTCCCCTTTGGATTTCCGCAGGTGCGGAATCCAGCTTGCTTGACTTTGACTGGGCGGTCAATGTCCTTTGCCCCTTTGGATTTCTACGGGCGCGGAATCTAGCTTGCTTGACTTTGACCGGGCGGTCATGGTCCTTTGCCCCTTTGGATTTCCGCGGGCGCGGAATCCAGCTTGCTTGACTTTGATCGGCCGGTCAAAGTGCTCTGCCCCTTTGGATTTCCGCGAGCGTGGAATCCACCTTGCTTGACTTTCACCAGGCGGTCTAGGTCCTCTGCCCCTTTGGATTTCCGCGGGCGTGGAATCCAGCTTGCTTGACTTTGACCGGGCGGTCTAGGTTCTTTGCCCCTTTCGATTTCCACAGGCGCGGAATCCAGCTTGCTTGACTTTGACTGGGCAATCATTGTCGTTTGCCCCTTTGGATTTTCGCGGGCGCGGAATCCAGCTTGCTTGACTTTGACCGGGCGATTAAGGTCCTTTGCCCCTTTGGATTTCCGCGGGCGCGGAATCTGGCTTGCTTGACTTTGACCGGGCGGTCAAGGTCCTTTTCCCCTTCGGATTTCCATGGGCTCGGTATCCAGCTAGCTTGACTTTGACCAAGTGGTCAAGGTCCTTTACCCTTTTGGATTTCGCGGGCGCGAAATCCAGCTTGCTGATCTTGACCGGGTGGTCAAATGTCCTTTGCCTTTCCTAGGCTTTCCTTGGCTTTAACCGGGAAGTTGAAGTCCTTGGTTTCTCGGATTTCCTTGGGCAGGAAATCCCGTTGCTCGACTTTTTGACCAGATGGTCAATGTCCTAGCCCCTTTCTCGGATTTCCTGGGGCAGGAAATCCCGTGGCTCGACCTTTTGACCTGATGGTCAAGGTCCTAGCCCCTTTCTCGGATTTCCTAGGGCAGGAAATCCCGTGGCTCGACCTTTCGACTGGATGGTCAAGGTCCTAGCCCGTTTCTCGAATTTCCCCGGGCAGGAAATCTAGTTGTTTGACCCTTTGACTGGGCGGTCAAGGTCCTTTTTCTTTTCTCTTCTGGATTTTCGCGAGCACAGAATCTAGTTGTTGGACCCTTTGGCCGGGCAGTCAAGGTCCTTTTGTTTTTCCCTTTTGAGTTTTCGCGGGCGCGAAATCTCTTTGTTCGCCTTTGGTCCGTGTGGACTGGGCCCTGCTTTGCTTGACAAATTTTCTATTTGTCATGCCCCTTTCTTCTTGGGCTGCTACCCCCAACTACTCGATCGACAACCGTCACACTGTCAGGCGGCCCGGGTTGACAAGGCTTGGTTAGCTTGTCATATCTCGTCTCTTGGGTTGATAACCTCATAATCCGACTGATGAGTCCGACAACTTATCATTTTCTTGCTAGTGTTTTCTTCTGTTTGTGTTTTCAGCATTAGCATTTGGCTTGCATCAGCTTTCGGCATCGGCTCTTGCATTTGCATTTTGCATTAGCATTACATCCCAACATTTAGACCAGTAGGTGCACGTTTCGCATTTGCATTTGCATTTGGCAACAAGTCATGACTTTCGGTGCATCCGCCGAATAAATGACTTACTGCCTATAACAAACGCCATCCTTCTGTAACCTCAAAATGGGGGTATCTTGTCAACCCTGAGCATCGGTCTTGGTTCCCTTCGTCCCTCGACCTCGCTTAGGGAGGGGCATCTA
>JAMKQA010005249.1:0-12138 GCA_024699735.1 Posidonia australis
TTTTGTCTCCCATTGGAATAGAGAGAACTCCTCCCTCTTCTCTCCAGGTTAGGGTTGCATGTGAGGTTCTTTGTTGGAGGAACCCTTTGACAGGTGTGCTGGTGGATTGCCATTAGTTTTCTCTTCACCTCTCGGCACAACACAAATCATGATGCAAAATAGGTTGCTTGCACCATGTGACCAGGCTGGTGTGCCAGCCTGGTGCTCCAATTATGTGCTCCAACCTAGTGCGCCAGTTTGGTGCACTTCAGATACTCTATTACAGACTGTGATCTGATTTCAGAGTCTGGGCCAAATGCATGCAAGTAACCACATGACAGATTATTTAGATCATTATTTTAAATGCTAGGGAACATAATCATATTATATAATCAAATCATAAATATTCATTTCATTCTCTTTTTATCTATGCATATTCATGGGTTCACAAGGACTGCAGCTACTTATGTTTCTTTATAGGGATATGAGAGTATTATGGTTGACTTAAACAGCATGGAAACATGATATGAAATGCAAAGGGCACATCATAGTACAAGCAATCATTATGATAGCCAAACATTGAACAGAACTTCATGAAAAAAACATCATACACTTCAACCTAAGCAAGAAAGTGCAAGTGAACATCCATATAGCAAAAGGTGTAAGCAAATATCAACATAGCAAAGAGTGCAAGTATCATCAACATAAAACACTATACTAATTATGTTTACAGTGTGTGGTCCATGCAAAGTGTCAAGCAAAGACTACATAGAAGTGAAAAGGGACATACCTCTGAGGTACTCCTTGAGTGGCTTGAGGTGTCTTCTCCTTGGTGCTTTGGACTCAGCTAGCGGTGCTCAAGGATGCAAGGGAGTGCTCTGAAGGTAGAGGTGCTGGTTGCTAAGAGTGGGTGAATTGCTAAGAGAACTCAAATGTTGCTTATGGTTGGCCTTTTAAAGAGAATGAAGATGTAAAGCCTTGGGATGCCAAAAGCCTCGAAAATCAACAGTAAAGAGAATGAAGATGTAAAGCCTTGGGATGCCAAAAGCCTCGGAAATCAACAGTCCTGCGTAGATTCGTAGAGGAATATTCGTAGGGGAGGTTACAACCACAGAAGATGGATAGCCAACAGCTAGCACCCTGAGAAGTGGTTGTGCGTCAACATAGTACTCCACATTGGTGCGCTAGCTTGGTGCTCCACATTAGTGCCCCAGCTTGGTGCTCCAATCTGGTGCACTAGCTTGGTGCTCCATCTTGGTGCACCATGATGGTGCTCCATATTGGTGCTCCATTATGGTGTTCCACAATAGTGCTCCACATTTAGCTGCCTGAATTGTTAATTGGACTGTGAGTTTGTTATAGGCTTTAGGTAACCAAGATGCCAGATAAAGTTCAAATGAGGTTAGGCTTGCAGTATCCAAAGCAACATCTTCAGGAGAGTTCACCTACAAGCCGCCTCAAAATCAAGGTGTCTACACCTCCTGTGCAGGAGCAATGCCATCCCTTAAGTCTCCCACTTGAAGAACCCTCACAAAGCCAACCCCTCCTGGAAAGGCAGTCTTATCTCTTAGGACACTACCAACTACGGGGCGCGTGTCCCACCCATACTGGCCACCACAGGTATGCCTCCTTACAATATCCTTCACACAGTACTTAGGAAAGAGTTTCATACCTCCACACCCGACATCACCCGAGCCTCATTGCTCACAGCAATAGTAGGAGTATCATACCTCCCCGTCATGTCACGAAACACCTCAACCCACAGACCTCAATCTTTGCCCCTGAACAACAGTCAAGGAATGTCATACCTCCAAAACCCAACGAACACTCGTTTTAGTCTGTTGGTCTCCAATGCAAACAAAAAGCACTAGAAAACTCTTTCCAAAACCATTTTCAAATTTGTACCTTTCTCTTTCCAAAACTCTCATTTTGGAAAACCTTTTCAAAAACTATTAAATATCCTTTAAAATTCAAGAAACACTGTGCCCAGCAGTGGCACGGAGACCCAAGGCTGAGAAACCACAATACAAAATATAGCCTCGACAGCTCTCTTGTCAGGCTCAGGCGAAAACACCTCGGGAGCATCTAGGTTCACGAGCACCACGCTCAATCTACAACCACAATCTAAGAAAACACCAACAAAAATGTCCTCTAAGTGTCAAACCCACCTAGAAGACACTACAACAAAGCAAATACAACTAGAACTATATGTTTTGGCACCAAATGTAAGACACCTACTAGCTTGTGTCTCTTGGGAGCACAGTTAGATCGGCTCAAACAGCCAGAACAGTGCCACTGAATATTCCATTCAGTGCACCACACACACAAAACATACAAGCCTTAGACCTAGGGATGCTATCATTATCCCTAAAGTCTAGTCTAAACCATCTTGAGAAAAAACCTATTATGTCTAAATCATTTCATCTTTTATTCTACCCATATCCTAGATGATCTCTTGCGAATTTATTTTAAGCAAATCATACAATCATTCTAATGGTTATCCTAACCATTTATGCCATTATATTTATTATCTTTAATATTAATATATATATATATTTATACCCATATATATATATATATTAATCAACTCAACAAAACTAGGTGTAGGGGTCCAAGTATGGTTTAGCAAACCGAACCAAAATGGTCGACTGAACCAGGGCTCAAGCGACCAATTTGGCAAATCGAAAAGGGAACGGTTGATCAAAATCTTCTAACCTGGCGTGCCAAAGACGATCGGTCGACCGAACTAGGGTGCCACGTCAACACCCAAAACCTAGAATGGTAGACCGAATAAATTCGGTCGACCGAATCAAGGATTAAGGAAACATTTTGGAAGTTCAACATGGTAAGCCGAAATAATTTGGTATACCGAACCAAACGAACCAAGGGCGCCTAAAACAAGACCCAAAGTCCCAAACCTACAAACACCCATAAAAACCAAGCACACCACATATCAAAATGAAGATTTCGACGAGATCTTCCAAATCAGACAAACAACACAGAGATCTATGAAGTGGATCTCGAGAAATTAACAGAAAACACAAAGGAGGCACTATTCATCCTAATTCATAAATATCGCCATACATGGTCCACAAATACACAATAAATTCTATAAAATTCACTACAATTACCAACACAATATCATGCACCTATGCTACAAATTTGGAACCAAAAGAAAATCTATAGGGTGCATACCTCCACCGAAGGCGTAGCGACGACGAGCGGCGAATGGCGGACGACGACGCTCCTCCTCCTCCACGAGCTACTCCTCTCCTCCTCCTCGTGGTGACGACAACATGACAGTGGTGACACTCCTCCTCTTCCCAGCCACCTCCCTCTCTCTCACTCAGCCCTCTCTCCCTCCCTCCTCCTCTCTCTCTCTTTCTCTCCCTCTCCCACATGTGGAAGAAGAAGAAGAAGAAGAAGAGGAGGAAGGGTTGGGGCCTAGGGAAGAGAAAGGAAAGAAAATGAAGAAGGAAAGGAAAGAGAAAGAAGGTAAGGAAAAAAATGAAGCCACAAGCACGAACCTAGACCACGCGACCTTCTATGTCCACATGACTCGGGTAAACCGAGATTCACCACTATAGCACAGAGCAAACTCTCAAAACTCCCACGAGAGCTGGCACAGCATCAGAACTACACCACACCAAAAAGACCAGAAACCCACTAATCCAAGCGTAAGACACTATGGAAGTTGTGTTTCCCACTAAACGCATAGGACCCAGCGTCTAACGACCTAGAATCCCATTAAAATATCTGGCCAAAGCACCACTTCTAAAACTGTGTTGTTACATAGGTTGTTAAATCTTTATCTATTATTTAACAAAACGACAACATTTGAATTTATATTTACACATCATCAATATAGAAAAGTTGGAAATTTTTTTATAAAAGAGGTCCAAAGTTGCAAGTTTCATTCAAAATGCATGTATTGTCTCTTTCTTGACCTCAAATTTGAATACATTACCTCTATTTCTTTGATGTCTTAGTTTCAAGAACAAGAATGTGTAGATAGATGCTAGCTTGTGATTTGAATTTTGGTGTTATCTCACTACAATGTGATAGGACTTGAACTTATTTGAAAGTAGTTTCATTAATAGACATTTGTTGATTGAACTTAAGATTCATCTCTTTTAATCTTCAATATCTTTTCTTAAAATTTGACTTTTGTTCACAGCATTACTTTTAGATCATCAATTTTCAAACCCAACAATTATTATATTTTTTTTCTACTCTATTCTTATATTAGTAACTGAAGTATAGAGCATACAATAAGCTATCAAAGAAAATTGATGGTATTGGAAGGTGATAAGAGAAACTAAAGTATTGATGATACTTAGAATTCGAAGGTTGTAGATAAGAATCTCATTAAGATATCTTCTACATGTAAATTTATTTTGTTAATAATATTGATACTCTATTTTGTTAATGCGTAAATCATTTGCTTACATCTTTATTAAATTATTTTCATGTTGTTTTTTTGTTGTGGTTCCATTTTATTTATGATTTTATTAGATTTTTTATTTAATTATATTCATGGTAGTGTTGATAAGGGAAAAATGATACTTTGCTGAAATAATTTTTTCTATTCCTAGTACAACCTTATATAGTTTCTGCTAAGTCAATCATATTGACATTTAAGAGGCTCTCATGTCAAATAACTAGTCCAATACAAACAACTGATATTTGTTACATATACAACCAGTAATCTTTTAATAACAACCACATTAACCAGCCTAGATCCAAAGCTTCAAACATGCACTATACAAATCAAAATCAATCCAAGCATGTGGCTAGGGCTATCAATATTAACCTTTTATCGACTACACTACCCATTATCCACCTAATTTAAGTAGATGTGGGTAAGAAAAAGTTACCCATTTATTTATTGGGTAAGGTACTAGTAAAAAAAATTACCTACATATTTTAATGGGTAGGATATGAATTAGACATGGAAGTCGGGTCGGGCCGGCCCTAGGCTGTCCGGCCCAGCCCTGGCTTGTGGATCCCAAAAATGGATCGGGTCAGGCCAAGCCCATCGTGGGCCATGGGCCGTGCTGGGCCCACCTGCCAAGCCCACTCAGGCCCGTAGAGTAGGTCCATTTTGGCTCGTAAATTAGACTAGGTCGGGCCAACCCGGAAATTTTTTTTAAAAAAAAACAAACCAAAAAGACTGTGGGCTGTGGGTCGACCCAGCCCACCAACGTGCCATGGGTCGTGCTGGGCCCATGGCCTGTCAACAAAGGCCCAGCCCGATCCAGCCTATGGGCCGGCCTAACCCGGTCCAGGCCCGGTCAGGCTTTTGTTTTTTTGGACCGAGTCGGCCCGACTCATTTCGGATTCCAACTCTAATATGAATAATCCTTTACCATATCGGCTTTACCTACTTTATCCATTTAAATTATAAAATCTTTTATGCATATGTAATGTCACAAGGACTTTAATGTCTATATTTGTCACTTAGTCTATTATCCATTTGAGGTCCATATTACATATACACGATGATTATGATTTGTAAAGAAAAATAGAAAAGAAACTCAAAGCATAGATAGTAAAGCTCAAATTTGTACATAGTAGAATTATATATGTTTGCTTTATGTAAACATTTTATTGTTATATTAGTTTATAATATTTATTTAAATATTGTTTATGTGACATTTGCAATTGATATATATTAATTTGAGTGTTATGTAAGAAATAAATTAATTTTTAACTATTTACTACCCATTACCTGCATAATTTTGTAGGTAAGAAGCAAATATGAATAAGGATATTCTTAGTGAATTACAACTGGATGCAAATAAAAATGTTGATTCATAGATAAGGATAAAAGTAAAGTCTTACCTTAACTATATCTGTAGACACCCCGATTTTGAGGTGACCCATGGATGAGCTTTCCAATTGTTGCTTTGGATGTGGCTAACCCTTGAACCAACTCTAAACCCATAGCAAGCCCGCAACCCACTTAGGAATCCAGATAGGTAGGAAAGAGCACTTAGCTAGCACATCTACCTAGCACACTTAGCTAGTACATCTACCTAGCACACCTAGCTACTACATCTAGCTAGCACACCTAGCTAGCACACCTCGCTAGCACATTCACCTAGCACACCTAGTAGGCGCACATGCCAGGCGCACATATCAGGCACCCAGCTATTTCTTAGGCTGCTGGCTGCTGGCTTTCCACCTCCCATGGCTGTTACCTCCACCAACGAATATGCCATGGAATCTTCCCAGGCTTTTCGTTTACGAGGCTCCTTGTATCCTTTAGGAGTTACCCTTAGGAAATCCTATATAAGGACCCCTATCGGCAACCACTAGAAGAGGTTAGAAGCCTTGATTTCAGCAATCCTGATCTAAGCAAGCATCCTGTACGTGCTATATACTCTTTCCAGCAGCCTTTCTCATTTTTCTGGAGTATTTCCTTACATTCCAAAGCATCTTTGGCCCTTCCAAAGCAACGAGGATCTCTCTATCTTTGATATTTCAAGAAGGAACACCTTGAGAGGTAGGTCCTCCTTCATTCTCCTTTAAATTTTAGTCCTAGTATCAAGATAAGCATGTTTTAGACTTCATGATCAGATTTATCACTATTTACATGAGAGGTTCATGATAATATTGCTTGTTTCCTTTGCAAGATGTTTTGTATGCAAATCTATACTTCGTTTGCTAGCATGTTTCTTACCTCTAGCATGAAATCTGCACCTTGTACTTCCTCTGAGTTGGTTCTTTTGTTTTCTATTCTCTTGCATAAGAGTGCACGATTCACGAACATGCATGCCAATAGATATACAGCAAACCAAGTTTTCATGATTCATTCTTTGCATATGATTGTTAAAGTTCATGTTTTGTTTCATTTTTAGAATCTTATGCAAGTATTGTTTCAGTCATGAACCAATGTTTTATCATGTTTCTGAATCGCATCATAATAGGTTTGCTTTGCTCATTTGCATCTCATCATGTTTCGGTTTTTGTCATCTGCATGAACTGATCTGCATAAATCATCCACCTCTATTCTGGATCAGATTGCAGTCAGATCCAGATTTTCTGAGGAGCACCAATCTGGAGCACCAGAGTAGCGCACCACCCTAGCGCACTACTCTAGCGCACCATGCAGGTGCACCAGACTGGTCAGAGAAGCAAACCACCCTCTTTTACGTCTACATTTGTATGCTTTCTTGAATGATTTGGAACATGATTCTTTTAGTGGTGATTCTTTAGTATTTCATGATGGGGCCTGCATGATTTCAGCTTCAAGTGATGTTGCTTTTCAGTTGCTTTCCGCGGTTGAGATATGTTTAGGTTTAAGGATAAAATCTTGAATAATGTGGTAGAAATTATGCAAAAATGAGAAACATGTTGGAATGTCATGAATGATGTATTTAGGTTGATATCATGTTGATCCATGAATATTTTATGGGGATTTTGTGGAAAAAATCTAGCTGCATGCTACAGTGGCTTCATATGAGTCTTATGTCTTTGTGATTTTCTACAAAACAGCATGCTTAATAGTTTTATGCTCGGTTTGAGGGGCTTTGAAGTAGACTTGAAGGTCTACACCCCATGTTTTACTTGTAATTTTTGTAGTGATTTTGACGGGTCTGCTCCTTACTCCCACCTTGGGGAGAAGAGACGATGGTAGTCGGGGTGGTTTTCTGCAATCGCAAAAAACGGTATGTCGAATTGGGTTCGTTATGCCGAATTGCTCCCAGGGGGACCACCAGATGATTTCGATCGACCGTTCTGGTAGGGGACTAGTAAATCTGGCAGGGGATTCGGTTTAGAGATTTTTGGTCGACCGCAACCCAGATTCGGTATGTCGAATCAGGACCCAGGGCTATGTTGGAAAATGCTTTGAAAAATGTTAATAAATCATGGTAAATACATGATAAATGTATGAGATGCATGGATATGACCTGTGAGATAAGGCATGTGCGTATGTTGTTTTAATGATGTTTTCCATGAATTATGAAACATGATTTGTGTGTATAATGTAGACCCATGTGTGATGGCATGGTATAATGACCATGAATGAATGCTTCGGCGTTTGAGAGCCGTGGATGATTTTTGTGACGCATAATGCGTGTGATTTACAAAGAGTTTTATGAATGAAAAATGGTTTTGTCAAATGTTTTTGAAAAAGAAAAATTGCATATGGTTTTAAAGAGATTAATGGAAATTGTAGGAACCACAATGAGACTAGGGCTTACCGACGAGGTAGTGAGACCTCTAGAGATGTCGGGGACGTGTCCTTGGTTGTGGTTGCCGAGTTTGCGGTCTGGGGTAGGAGCCTCGAGACTGTGGTGGTACTGTAAGACCCGAGGTACGGTAGACCCAGACTACCCTCAGTGATGGTGCTAGATGGGTCTAGGGTTAGAGTCCCTAGGTGCTCGGGCACCAAGACGTCCTGAGGATGCACTCCATGCTTGTACCAGTGAGGATACGCTTTGAGGCTGAGGCGGGGGTGGTTGAATTCCAACGCGGGGTGGTTCACCGCAGCACTGCAGTGTGGGTGTGGTGACATGGAATCCTCACCAGCTGCTTGTGGCCAGGTCGATCGCCTATGGCCAGGGTGATGCGACTAGTTTTAGAATGGAAAAGTGTAGATTCGTGTATTGGACTAGTTCCTAGCCCTAATTTGTGATAAATTGTGTTTGTGGTTTTAAATGATGCTTTGGGTCAGGAAATTACATGAAATGATTTGCTTCTCTTGTGTTAAGTATAAAGATTTATCAATGAGCATGAGGTTTAGAAGAAAGGAAAAGAAAGTTTGAAATAGCATTGTTTTCAAAGTCTTTCTAATCAAATGTGTTGGTTTTTGGAAATGATGGTTTTCTGGATTTTCCTGGAAATTGTTTTCCGTGGGTTTTATCGCTGTTTTTGGGGCGCGTACTGGGTGAGATTCCTGTCACTCACACGTGTTTTCCTTGTCCTCTTTTGTTTCAGGTGCTCAGAAGTAGGAGCAGTCTAGTCTGGTGCATCTCTTTCGAGCCACTTCTGCTACATACAGGTCTGGGTGTTTAGCTTTATCTATTTATTTCTGTTATTTAGAATCTTTTAGCCGCTTTTGGGTAGTTCCTGTATTATTATGTAGCACTGGGGTGTTACACTTTGAGGCCCTTATTTTATTACATTTAGGTCATTTTTATTGCATATGGGTCCAAACATTTTCACTTTAATCCCTGTAGTTTTAAAATACTTTTTATTTCTTTTATTTTCTCTGTGAATTTTGCATGTAGCCCCCTGAATAGTTCATCTTTTAATTCTTAACGTATTAATGCATGTTTTTATCACATCTGGGTCCTTAGAACATAGTTTCATTACATTTAGGTCCAGAACATTTACATTTAATCCCTGAAGCTTTCTAAAATGAGTTTTTTCAGTGAAATTTACATTCTAGCCCCTAGACAATCTGAAAATTACATTGATAATCATTAAAATTGAGTTTTTATCACATTTAAGTCCTGAATATTTGCATTTGGCCCTTGAATGTTTCTAAATTAAGTTTTCTTAGTGAAATTTACATTCTAAACCCTGAATATTCTGAAAATTACATTGATAATCATTAAAATTGAGTTTTTATCGCATTTAAGTCTTAAAAATTTGCATTTAGCCCTTGGAATCTTTTAAAATGATTTTTCTCTAGGAAATTTGCAATCTGAACCCTAAAAGATTTAAAAATCACATTGTCCTTCATATAAGTTGATTTTTCTTTAAAGTTTGGTCTTGCAAATTTGCATTTAGCCCCTAGAACTTTAAAAATTAGGTTTTCTTTGAGCATTTTGCATTCTAGACCTTAGGAAACATCATACTTGCACTGACTAACATAAAAGCTCAATTTTCATCACAATCTTACCTTAAAATTTTGCATAAAAGTCCCTAGATTCACATCAAGGCATTGTTGAACACAAAATTTACATTTTGACCCTCAGATTATTTCTAAATCCATCATTTAGGGTTTTAAATGTTTTCTTGCATATTTTGGGACATTTTTCACTCATTTCATCTCATATCTTGCATTTAATCATAGATTCTATTCAAAAATCATGTTTTCATTGAGATTTGATCCTTAGCTTCACGTTTCGGTCACATTTGCACTTATGTGTGAATTTAGCACTTCAAACCCTGACTTTTCAGGAAATTATCCAAGTGCAACTTTTACATCCATGTACTACATTGACATTGGACTCATCATTTGCATGTTGGAATAGGGTTCATGAATATGTTTTCATCCAGTTTCTCATTCCTCTTTGTGAATTTTACATTTTATCCTTTATGTTTGTCCTTTATTGTGTTTACATTCTTTTGATGATTTTTCTTCTTCGTGTTTCTTGCAAATAACATCTTTTAGACATTTGGCACACATTCTGACACAACTTAGGCCATACATTACTCCCATGTAAGCATTCATCATATCGGACTAGAGAAATAACCAAATTGCCCCTATGCCTCCAATTCACGAGCATACATCTCAATCTTTGCACTTAGTCTTGCATAGTCCATGTCTAAGTCATTCTTTAGAGTTTTTGCACATTTAGGCACTTATCCATGCATTTCATATCCTTTCTCCTCACGCTTGTGTCCCTATTTAGCGAGCCAACATCCTATGCCTTTCCTTCTTAGATTTCTCTCTTTACTTAGTCTTCAGAGTTTCTTATCTTTTATCTGGTTTGACTTGCTTTAGTCATATATTTCATATTTTTGATTTGATTTGGATTTCACCGCCCAAAGGTGTACATTAACAGGCCTGAAGGCCGACATTTGTCCCCATTATGGATTATTTTTCCCCTTTTGATTTTCACGACTTTTTCATGATTAGAGCATGATCCAGGCTTAGCAAACATCTATCTAGCCTTTAGCAAGCATTTAGACTAGAAAGACCGAGTTTCTCGGACGTACGAGGGTGCCTAACACCTTCCTCGTGCGTAATAGGAATCATTACCCGTCCTTTGGTTAGCAGACATCTAGCCTACACATCTGCACTTCAGGTATTCATCTTTTTGTGGTTTTCCTCGTCTTTTTCTTAAAAGACTAAGTGGCGACTCCTTTTCTTTTTATTTTATCTTTCCTTGCACCTTCGCTCTCATGGCATAGCTGTGATCTCCTTCCCTATGGCGCGACTCCGCGTCGGACTCCTTGGGTTAGCATGGTCACAATTACTATCCAAGAATACATAAAAGATATAATTTCAAAAATAATCAATGTAAAAGTAGAAACTTTTCCTCAAAAAATTCTATTATTTCTTTTTTTCTATATACACCAAACCAAAGTAGGAATCAAAATGTACCAACCCACTAAGGGTAAATCAAAAACATAATCAGAGAAGAAATTAAATAGATCCTCAATATGAAAAAACCAGAATGTAGAGGATGTTTAAGAAAAAATTTCCAGATTGCAAAAGTAAAGGGACAATGTAAGAATAGATGGGATGTTGTTTCACTGAATGAATTACACATTATACTTACCTTTGAGTCATCCCAGCCTCTTTTACTAAGATCATCCTTGGTAAGCCAATATTTTACTATCCAGTATTTTTAATTTTAAAGGAGAGAGTGGCACGTAAGATGCCACATGGTGTGCACTAAAACGTAACTAAGCACTATGCTTAGATAATATGAATATTGTCTCTCATCCATTCTCAAAGTGAAAATTAGTAATATAACTATTTATAGGGATATAGATATAGATAAGATAATGATAAAAGAATTTTTAATGAGATGCTACATCGGTATTATTTGGATGACGTGGACTTTGAGTTAGGATCGTTTGGTAATACTTATTAGGACCAACTTAAAAAAAGTATTATTTTTGAAAAGTTGAATCAAACATCATTTTCTTCACTAGATTATTACTAATTTGGAATGCATAACAATCTTCATCTCCCACTATATTTTTTCTAGAAGCTGGCTTTTGAGATGCCGTAGTAGAAGCTAGATTGTAGGTGACTTCTAAAAATTCTGTTTGGCAAATAATGATCTGTGAGTAGAAGTTAGTTTCTATCTGTGACCATGCTGGACCCGGAGGGAGGCGGGAAAGTGATCACAGCCATGCCATGGGATGGCGAAGGCGCAAGGATAGGATAAAAAGAAAAAAGGGAGTCGCCACCTAGTCTTTTAAGGGAAAGACGAGGAAAACCACAAAAGGATGAATGCATGCATG
>JAMKQA010005250.1:0-13927 GCA_024699735.1 Posidonia australis
GATAAGACACTTGTATACATATTGAATTTATACAGAAAGCACTTTATATCTTTTTCAAGTTTTAATATTTATGAAAATATGCACTGGTAAATAATCATCAAAATTAATGTAATATTTCTAACACCAAGGGTTTTCGGCATGCCGAATCTAGGCCCAAATGCTTTTGTAAATATGATTTCTGAGGGTTTTTCGGATTGATTTGTTTTGTTCCATTGAGATGAGATTGTGGGCCGTTAGTGGTGGTCTCTTGGGACACCTCATGTGTCGTTTTGTCGAGATTTTGGAAGAGTTTTCAGAGATACAAAAATAGTTTTGAAAATGACTTCAAAGAGATGAGTTGGCAGATTTAGAAAATGATTTTCTTAATTTTCTGTGTGGGGACCGAAACAGTGTGGGACCGTGTCGTCAGAACCAGGGAATGTTACGACATTCTCGGGTGTTCGGGCGCAACTCCTTGGTTGAGGTCGGGGACTGAGATACCTAAGGCTAAGGGGCATCGGATCTTGGAGGTATGAGACTCCTTGACTGTCGTCTCGAGGCTCGTATTGTGGTCCCCGGGTTGAGGCGTCTTGCGGCATGACGGGGAGGTATGATACTCCTACTGTCGCTGTAAGCACTGAGGCTCGGGTGTCGTCGGGTGCGAAGGTATGACACTCCCTCCTGAGCATCGTGTGTAGAGGACGCCGTGAGGAGGTGAATCCTATGTGGCCAGTGCGGGTGGGACACGTGCTCCATTGCTGGTAGCGTCCTGAGAGATAGGACAGCCTTCCCAAGGAAGGGTTGGCTTTTGAGGGTTCTCCAGAGAGGGAGAATCGCAGGACGGTGAACGCTCCTACACAGGATAGCCACCGTGGCAGGGCAGAACGCTGTAGTCACTCCTTGGCGGACTACGTGTGGCTAGAGTTTGGTTGCCTAACATTGGGCTTCCCGATTCACTATGTGTGGTTTTTGCCATTGAGGGCCTTTACTTGTGGTTTTGGGCTAGTAGAGCCTCGGTTGTGGTTTTGGCCAGTGTGGGCCTGGTTTGTGAGGTTTTGAGAAACTGGTTTTGCAAAATGAATTTTTAAAAGAAAAGTAATTATAATTTGCTTTCCGCGGTTTTCTTAGGGTGCGTACTGGGTGACTCCTGTCACTCATGCGTTTTCCTTGTGGTTTTGGTTTGCAAGTGCACACATGCGATTGGTTTAGCTTAGTGCATATAGATTGGAGTCTCCTAGCCGCACATACAAGTTCCTGGTAGTTCGATATTTTCTGTTTGGCTTTAATTTTCTCGTAATTTAATTTGTTTTAAATTATTGTGGAAAATGCAGGGCGTCACAATTTAAGTCATACTTGAACTTATTTGTGTTTTAATTTGGATTATATATTTAAATATTTTTAGAGTATTCATATAATTAGGGGAGCATAAATGTTTTTATTGACATATCTTATGCATAAAGGGAGTTATTTTCATAACTTTGAAATATTTATTATTTTGTTATTATAAAAAAGGAAGAGATTGTCGGCAAAATTTGTTTGAACTTGATTTCGATGATAACAAAACAAAAGTGTGTGCTAACTCTTCTTAATAGGTCAAGGAAAAATTCTTATAGACCTAAGAAAGCGAAATGGACTAGAAGGAGCATATGTGACAATTCATGGCAAATCATTTGAGGATTGAAACTTTGAGATATATATATATATATATAGTGTCTAGATGTGATAATTTATGGCAAATCATTTGAAGATTGAAGATTGAAGATTTGAGATATATATATATATATATAGTGTCAACTCATAGTGCCTATATATATGTATCTATATATAATGTCAAGATGTAACAATTTATGGCAAATCATTTGAAGATTGAATATTTGAGATATATATATATTACGTCAAGTTCTTATTATAATTGTAAATGTAATTTGTTATATTTTAGGAACTTGTAATAATCTCTCAAACATTCTCATAGTACCTTAGGAAGATATCCAAAGTCCTAAAACAAATTATTCATTGAAAACATTAAGTAATAGGCTTTTCAAAACATTTCGACGTATTGAATAATTTTGGTATACTGAAATCTAGGTTTACAAAGGTTCAAAATTGAGAACCAATTTGACATATCGAATTTATTTAGGCATATTAAATTACCTGTATGTTGTGAACAACTGTAAGTTATTCAGTAGATCGAATCATTTTGAATATATCAAATGATTATTTGTTGGAGGATAAAATTAGACGTTAGACACACATTGTTACCTATGTTTTCTATAAATATAGACCTCTGCTTTGACACAAACAAGTTTTACACTCTAGTACTTCATGATCTATCTATAGAGAAAAGTTTTCAAGCATTTCATTCTCATCTTGTGAGAAAAATTCTTAAACATTTTCCAATTAGTATTTCCACTATTTAAGCAATAGAGTTTCATTCTCATCCTTCTAGCCAAAAGAGTTTGAAAGATCGTAGAAAAGATTCAAGCTATAAACTGCTATAAAGATCAAGGTTTATTATTTTTGGAGCTATGAGGAGTACAATATCGTGGTTTTTGTGAGGATTGGCGAAGGGCTCGCTTAGGAAGTAAGTTTTATATTAAGGAAACTCTCGAGGGATTCTTGAAGAATGGAATAGATCAGAGTTAACTGAATTACTATAAATTTCTTATACACTTCAATTTCTTTTATTTCCTTCTTGTTATGTTTATAGTTTAAATTTTAACTTCCTTTCTTAACTTTTTTCATTTATTAGTTGCTTGAAATTATTAAATAAGTTTTTAATTTCATAATTATACTTAATTTTATTATTCACCATGTCTTTATTGGAGCTTATAGATCCAACACTAACATCATCATAATATTTGCTATTAGAAAATGAAGTTTGTTACAAGGTTGCTTTTTCTTGCTTGGCATCAAATTTCTCGTTAAAAAGCAATTCAAGTGATTTCTATCAATCATTACGTAGAGACACGTAAATGCACATAAAGTCTATACTAATGCCTTAGCAAAGAAATAATTGCATAATTCCTAGCAAAGATATGGAAATAGATAGTACGAATATCTTCATGACCTTTAAGTCTTTAATAGTATCCTCTAAGGATGTCAGAACTAATGTAACATTCTCCTACTCCTGTATGTCTTCAAATTCAGGTATACAATTGCATCCTAATATTTTCAACTAATACCATACAAGAAAGTTGAAAGAGTGGAAATTGTGGGTTCTAAGTGGGGACAAAGACAATAAATTATCACAGCTAATAAAGCAATTCTATCAAGTAGGTGTTGATTTAAATTTTTTTTAGTAATCTATGTGATTCTAAGAAATGCAATAATATCGATTATTAAAAGCTAAAGAACACAAGACATGCCACGGACACATGGAAATTATTTCTTTATGCATTACCAGCACATGATCTTTACATTTTCCATGTATGTATTGCCAACACAAGCCTCCTTTTTTTCCCATCCCATTCAACAAAACACCAACTCCTCCCACGAAGAGAGAGCGGAAAACCCCAAAAGGGTGGTTAATATCTAGAGTGGAAATAAAGTAAGAAAGGAGATGATCTAGTAGGTATTTGACTTGAGAGGAGAGAAGCAGAGGTGGCAGTGAGTGACACATGTGGTGGAAAGAGGTGAGTGAGTAGGAGGGACATGGGATGGTGAAACAAGGATGTCTGAAATGAGAATAAAGATGATCTTCGTATACTAAATCACGAATGATGAGTTATGACGCATGAGGAGGAATGATAAGTAAGAACGATCTTTCTCCAGTGAACGGTGATTGATGAGGATTAACGAGAAGTGATAAAGTCTAACAAGAAGTAGCGTCGACATGGTCAATGTTGACTTTGAAGTAAAAAGAGATGTGGGACGACGAGAAAAAAAAGAAGTGGAAAAAGAAGAAGAAGAAAAAAAAGAGAGAAGAGAAGGAAACTTTTTATTTTTATTTTATACGATGTGAGGTAGAAAGATGGTATTATAATTTTATTTTATTTTAATTAATTTATATTTGTAATGAGTTGACATGCAGGTCAACTCGCGTAACGATATTGGTCTTGTTTCAAAACAGATTCAATTAAAATCCGACCTTAAATCTATTATTTTTAATCTTTTGATTCTAAGCTTGCACGATCACAGAAGATCATCAACGTGCATTGGAGCAATGGAATTACACCAGATTCCATTTCCAACAGACTACAATTTTCGAGCTTTCGTGCCTTAGCTCGGGTTCTTTGATGTTACGTTTTAGTACCTTGCTTTATAGAGTCTAAGTAGACCAAGTCAACAGTGATCTCACATACATCCATATACCATTCATCATAGGTCATTCAATTTCGAATTTGAAACTTATTGGTTGACTCTTCCTTGTTATATGATGTCTTATGGAGATGTGTTGTTACAGCCAACAAATAAATTCGGACAATTTATTTACCGCAGAAGATCCTCTGAATTTTTTTATAGAGCATTACACATAATGATATAAATTACCAACAAATTTATAAGCTGGTATTGATATGACAAGCCCTTTTTTTTTTCTTTCAACCAACGTCTTTCTTAAACCAAAGAAAAACCACATGTTCACCCCAAAAGCCCGACTCCTTTCTCCCACCCCCCAAAAAGTTCCCTACATCCTCCACTTCTCCTCCTCCACTCCGCTCCGCCGATCTCCTCCTCCTCCCTCCATGAATTTCTCCTCCTTTGCCACGCGATCTCCTCCTCCTCCACTCGCGATCGATCCTCTCCTCCATCTCTCCATCTCCTCCACGCTGTGATCGATTTCCTCCTCCATTCGTGGAGGAACGCCTCGATGATCTCCTCCGTCCGTGGGACTCCTCCTTCCACTGATCTCCCTCGTGTAGATTGGAACAAAGGTTAGATCGATCTATCATCTCCTCCACTGGTTTAGCATTTTTTTAAACAATATTTCTTGTATTTTTAAAAAAATTATGATTGATTATTAATAATACAATGATTTTAAACGTGTGTAAAATGTATTTGAATTCAATTTGGTAATAATATACTTAGTAATCTGTTATCAATGTTAAATGTGTAATAACGGGGTTTAGTCGGTTTCAATTGTGTTGAATTAGGTAGTAATCGTGACCAATCATGTCAAAATAAAGTTATGTTTATTAACCATGAATCACATAAATATTTTAGAATAGCTCAGGAAAATTATTATTAAATTTTATCGTGTTGTCATGTCGTATCTTGTAATCATGTCTTGTCAAGGATTGGCAGGTTTAGTTTATGCATTTGGTGTTAGTTGGGGATTTTGATGGTGGGTTGGGCATTTGTTAAGATCGTTCTTACAAGTCATTTGCGAAACTTAGAAACAGAACTAAGTATATCAAGAAAAACTGTTGAAATGTTGTTTCGTGAAAAGGTAAGTTGTTATTTATTAGGTTAGCAGTCATGCAATAGAGACTCAACATTATTTCAATGTTATTATTAAGTTGATATTAGTATCTGTTCATTAGGTAAGTTTATTTCACTTCTTAAGTTGTACTTATTTCAAGGTGATAAGTTGTTCAATAGTTGTTATTATTAAGTTGATATTAGTATCTGTTCAGCACCACCAATTATACTTTAAGTTTACCATCAAGAAAAACAGGATACACTTCATTCAGAAATAGAGAGTCAATGATAGTACTAAGTATATTTTGTTAAGGCTGTTGGCTGTTGCTTATTGTAATTTCTATAAGGATGATCGGGTTAAGCTTTTTAAGTTTCTAAGGCACTATAATTTCCTTACAAGTGTCAATTACGAGATTTTCTCAAGCATTTGTGTCTCAATCACTCATATATTCTAGAACAAAAAGAATTCACTTGAAAATGAACTACATAACATATAATCAACAAAAAGAGGTAGAAACGTGTCTCATCAAAATTGTTGCACTAGTAATTTGAGGAATGAATTAAACTTTAAAGTGCATCAAATTGTCACAATCACCACAAAAACTTGTTGCATCAGACTTGGCACCCTACATTGTCCACAGGTAGACCAACTTAGGTAGTTCCAAATATATCACTGCCACAAATTTCTTCCTTTGTTTGCTGGTAATTTTAGTCTGATCAGGTAAGTTCACCGAACAGACCCTGTAAAAGTGAATAGGATAGAAGGTTTCCTTCCAGAGCTTCAAACTTTAAAGTGAATTTCAGATTTCATAATAACATGCCAGCTATATGAAGATTAGGTTGGCATGTCTAAATTGATTTGGTGGTTCACTACAGAAACAGACAATGTATCTGACAAATTCAATCATAAAGGCAGTCTAGACTGCATGTAAAGTTCAATTGCTTGGTATGTAAACTTTTTTAAGGAGTAGAACTCAGGCAACTAAATGAAATTTGCAGAAAGAGAATACTTTACATGGTAAACTTCAGATGGAGTGTGATGGATGATTTGACTTGTGAATTTGTTTTATTCTTTCTCTAACAGGAAATTTCACAGAAACTTAGATTGGGTACCAATCAGAAGATAAGGTTACCCATAATTCACATAGAGGGATTAGAAAAATGATTAAATCATACACAATCATACATAATTTATCTCAACTCTATGATGATACCATAAGAAGAGATGATGATACCGTAGATCTCACCAAAGGTTGAGATGAATTACATATAACTGTGTTTAGAATTGTGTGGATATGAAATAGACTCCAACGATTCATACTATTTTGATTGTAGGATAAGTGTATAACTAGTGGCATCATCTCTTGTTTGCTTTAGTGACAAACCGCCTAGGGAAGACCCTGTCAAATAATGCTATTTTTACTGTAGTTGTGGGCTTGACTTTGTTTTATTGATTCTAAGCTAATAAGTTGGAGAAAATATAAGAAAGATTGACTTGCATCATCTTTTGCATGAATAGTTCAGGCCGAATGTATTTAGTGAACCATGCAAATTCATGTCCCTCAGTTGTTCCTGCCCTTTCCTGTCCCCTGCTAGGAATTGTAGAGAGTGTAAGTTAGAGAAAAAGAAGAAGGTGGACTTTAATCATTTTCAGTGGGTAGTTCACATAATTTTGCAAATCATATAACTCCATGTGCAGAGCCGTTCCTGAATTTGGCATTGGACCTCAGACAATCTTGTTTTTATCTTGTGCAAAATCACTCGAGGCATATTTCAAGAAGTATATGAGATCAAATGAGCATCACAGGTTGCTTTGGTTATATATGTTCTATAAAGCAAAGCAATTACTAAGTAACAACAAAGAAAAGGAAGGTTTTAGCTTAGCTTTATAGGCCTACACACCACCTAAGATGGAATGTCCCATTCGCAGAATCTAATAAAATTATGATGCTGTGGTAGGAAATAGAATAATAGATAAAACAAACTAACAAAAGTAACTGCTTACTGGCCTAACTTAATAATAGACTAAAGATCATTTTCATCATAGAAGCAGGAACAATGATTAAAAAAATAAAACAAAGTAGACTAACATGAACTTCGATCAATGGTTACTTTATGTTATTTTAATAACAACCACACTTAGAGCTTTGATATAAAGGTAATGTAGTGTCCTGGTCAACACTTGTCATCACACTTGTCATCAATGTAATGTAGGAATCCATTCTATCTAGTTTGCTTCCTAAACAACCTTTCCTTCCAACAATAGAAGCTCTACTAATACGATACATATTAGTGATATAAATTGATTTCCATTTTCATCAAATGCTTTTATTTTCTATTGATGTTTCCTTTTATTTCATATTTGTCATTATACTATATTATTACACGTCATTGATTTAATTTCAGTTTTTTATTTGTGATTATCATACTGTCAAAATTAATGGATTAGAGTTGGATTAGGAAGTTGATGTTGATGCACTCGTTGTTGAGACTAAATTAGGACACAATTATATTGGAGTCCATATTGAAGTTGTGGAAGTAGATGAAGATTTGGTTAGACCACATGGACAATACGAGAGAGTGGGAGATGCTACCGGCACGATGGTTGCTTGGCCAACAAAATTTGTGGTTATGCCTCCTAGGTAAATAAATATCATACCTTAACTTATCAAAAGTTAATTTAAACAACAGCCCTGATTTTATGTATAGAAAACTGATGAGATGCATGCTTAATCTTTTATGTATAGGAAGTTGCTGCTGAATGCATATTTCCGAAAAGTTGCCTTTGAATGCCAAATGTTTCACCAATTTCCACTAATTTTAGTTATTGATATATATTTCATCAATCTCATTATTTTCTTCCAGAAATGTGCTAGAATGGTTAATAACAATCATGCTTTTAACCCAGTATGTGCCTAAAGGAAATTTCTTGTTGCTAGCCTTCTCTATCACTCGGTGTGCTTGTTTGACCTTTCCATGCCTTGTATTTTTCCCTTATCAAAATTTTATTTTCCTCTACGTTTGTTAATCTTGTTTCTCAAATGAAGTTTTAGTTGAACAAAGATTATGCATGGTAGGTCTATTCTTCAATAGAAGATTATGCATCATGTTCAACAATTTCAACTGTTTTTTGTGTGTTTATGTTGCTGTTGCTGGTTTATTTTTTCCAACCAAAAGAACTGTTAAAGGTATTAGACTTATGGTTATAGACATTTGGGTGTATGGATATCTATTTATCTATTTCCCTTTATGTATATGTACCCATATGTGATTATTATAATAGACTCTTTTTACCTCTAATATGGTATTAAGAGCTTGGTTACCCTAATCCCACCACCCTTCACTTTCCTTGCTGCCTCCCTCCGCATCTTGACTGTCGACCAGTGCCTGGACCTACCGTCGTCGTCAGTCCAGTACCAATCTGCTGTCGCCAGTCCAGCTCCTGTTTGTCGTTGCTGCTCCTATCCCGCTGCCTGATCTCCCTAGTCGGCAGTTCTGGTAGCCTTTGCCATCGGTTGTAGGGGATGGTTTAGGCTGTGGTATCCCTCTAAATCATATGTATATGCTATGAGGGTATATCTGTGGTGTGTATGTGCCAGAAAAGCCTTGTTTGTGCTGTGTTTATATGCTGATCTGATGTGAACAGATCTGGTTCCTCTGTTTGTGATGTGGTTCTGGGTTGCAGATCTGGTTTGTGTTACTTTTTTATTGTTTGTGTACTCCAACAGTTGTTCTATGGCTTCCTCTTTGACTTCCAATCGTTCTCATGATACGTGGTTGTGGAATCTTAGTGGAACTATCGTAAAACTCAATGGTATCAATTATCTTCTATGGGCAAAGGTGTTTACTGTGTTCCATGATGTACATCGAAAGATCAAAGATGTATTGATGATCCTCCATCACCTAAGGATTCTCACTTTGATGATGGGTTTGCTACAGATTATGGGGTAATATCATGGCTCGTCGATAGTATTCAGTCCAATATTGTTGTAGACGTGATATTCTTAATGCCTGTTAAGAAGATTTGGGACACTTTATAGGAGGCTTATGGATATGAGAAAAATATCTGTTAGATTTTTGATATTTATAAGCAATTTTTCTCCCTTCAGTAAGGAGATCGTTCAGCTCAAGAATTCTACACATCTCTACGTGTTCTCCTTGATGAATTAGAAGCTTATTAGCCGTTGGTTAAAGATATGAAGACATTCAGGGAATATTGGGATGGCGTGGCAATTTTCATGTTCCTTTTTGGCATCCGTCTTGTGATTTCCTCATAGATTCGAGGGCATGCACTTGGGGCATACACAGTACCATCGTTATCGATTACTTTTGCTCAAGCCCTACGAGTCTCCACTAGGACTTCTATTTCCAACCATATCAAACTCTATGCTTAGCTCTACTTGAGGACGTCGTCGTGGACATGGTTGTAGCCTTATTGTTCGGGATGGTCGTGTCAATCACAAGTGTGATCATTATGGTCGTACAAATTACACTTTCAACAAATGTTGGGACAAATCTAGTCAACCAGAGTAGGCTTAGAACACCAGGTAGACAATTCTACTAGTACTTTTGGTTCAGATACTATTGTCATTTTTCAGGTGGATTATGAGAGATTCCTTTAACTTTAGGCTAGTGTTTCTTCTACTATTATGGCTTATCACTACAAGAAAAACAAGATTTTACGAAGACATGTCTTCGTAGGGTCCTCGCCATGTCCTCAGGATGTCCTTGCTAGATGTTTTTTGTGAGGACTACGAGGATATATGATTCTCTATCCTTGCAATGTGCTTGATATATAGTTGGCGAGGAAATTGCAAGGATTCGTGTCCTTGCTACGTCCTTTGATATCACCTCGTAAAATGCCTGCAAGGTGCTTGCGAAATATAGAAAAGACTGTTATCGTTCTAGACATAACGAGAAAATGTCATCGCAATATCCTTACTAGGTTCAAAAAATAGCGAAGACATTGCGATGAAATGTCTTGGTTATTCTTGGTACAAATGACTTGCAATGTCTTTGTTAATTCTTGGTTGTGAAAAAAAATATAAGTTAATATCATCAATGATTAAAATTAATATAGCTGTTAAAATGATATTCAAATGTATTCACAAATATAATAAATCATACATACATTACATATTCATGCGTTTTATAAAAAAATATTAATTAATATTACAATATATAGTTTTACATATACATTCGTTCACAGCATTGAATATAATAAAATATTGAAATAGTTTTACATTTCTAATGAAAACAAAACAAAACAAATCATTTTCTTCTTTTATCGACTTGCTTTCCTTTATCTTTTGAGAAAGATGCATGAATGAAACGATGGTCATGTCTACCCTCCTCTTAATGCTCGTCATCGTTACTCGACAAATCGTCGTCATACTCGTCTTCATATCTTTTGATCATAAAAACAAACTTACAGTATGTTATGATGAATAATCATTATATTATAATGTTGAATTTAACATGACAAATGTATATCAAAAAATTTGTAACTACATAAAATGCTATCTTACAATTTGGTCTTTAAAAGCATGTAATTCATTTATTATTTTCTCTCTTATTTTCTACTTTATTTTATTTCTTATTTTCTATCTTATTTCAATGCTTATATCTGAACGTATTGAAGTTGTCATTTTTGACAATTGAGAACAGAAGAAATCACGATCAAGTAGAACAGAAGCCTGAGTCGAAGATCGATGTTATGCAGTAGAAGTCGCAAAAGGATCAATATCAGACTCTTCTGAGTAGTATGGACCAAGACCACCTAGGTCATATTTTCTTGATGAATTACTTACATTCCTTTCTATCGAAATATATCTCTAAAGTTTCTTATCAAAGGTTAGATGTTCAGCAACATTATCGTTCCTATTTTTTGTTTGGTATAAGAAGGTGTACTTATCTTGTAAAAATAAATACAAGAAGTTAGTTAGAGATGATATAAGATAAAAGTGTGTATTATTAAAGTAAATTTAATTTTAACCAGGATTACTTATAAGTTAATCATTCGCAATAGGAGTTGATTAAGCTTGTTTTGACTCATTAGTGTGGGGATACAGTTTACTACTCTACAATCGTAGGTTCTCTGCATGGTTTCGTAGTCAGTAATAATTGAAACATATGTTATTAATTTAAAAGATATTTAACATAAAAGATTCACAAATATAACAGATTACAGATTCAAACTATAACAATACATAGAATAAAATGAAAGATAAAAGGAAGCATAACTCAAAAACCACCAGATTAATTGCAAGGACAAGAAGAATAACTCAAAGTGTAAATATAAATATTGAGATCACGCTACTCACAGTTGAATGCTAATTTTTCCTTATAATAAGAGCCTTTGTGTAGTCACTATATTTAAGCAACAAGTAAATATATTTAAATCATGCATTATGTCAATCCTGAGATTTTGGGTACATATTCGGGAATTGACTAATCTGCAGTTCCTTTCTATGGATAATGATAATAGAATATCCTACTTGCCAGTCAGAATTGAAAGATTAGTTAATCTCTAATCTTTAGAATGGTTTTTAGTGGGAAGTAGTACTGAACATGCTGGAATAAAAGAGTTGTAGCATTTGATAACCCTCAAGGGACGTCCTTCCATCACTAGACTTTACAATGTCCAAAGGGCTGAGGATGTCAAGGCAGCCAGTATGCTGAACAAGGAATACCTTCAGAAGCTGGCACTTGATTGGGAAATGAACTCTGAAGCAGAATATGTGTTGCAGGATAAAGAGGAAGACCAAATTGCAGAGCAGAATGCAGAAGTGTTGGTTAATCTCCAACCACGTGTCAATTTGAAAGAGTTGAAAATATCAAGGTATTGTGGTGTCCAGTTTCCCTAGTGGTTGAGAAATCCAAAACTGAACTGGCAGGTTAAATCTCTTTCACTGCTAGAGTAGCACAAGCATATCAGATCTTGCCCAAAAACCATTCCTCATGCGTCTACACATAAAATGGATGGCATCACTGAAAAAACTGCGTCACTGCATAGGTGTTCCACGGGCATTAAGAGACTTTTCTCAAGAGTTTTATAGGTCCCATGGTTTCCCATGTCACAGAGAACTCTTATCTATGACTATTCCAATCTCACATTACTACAAGTTTTTGTTCTTGGACTAGAAATAAGGGACTCTGAGAATTTCAAGTCTAGTGATTTTCAAGGCAATTCTCTAATTGATTGTCCTTGACTTCGTTTCATGTCACAGACGCATTTACCATATCGGATCACAACTTTAGAAACAGACAATTGTCCATTGTTAATGAGTTGGAGCGTCCAGCACAATGGTGTTGATCAGGTCAAAGAAATAATACTGGATGGGGACTTGATTAGTAGATCTTCCTGATTTTCTGGTAGGCTTTTTTGTCATACTGTCTGTATACATATCATTAAATAGTTAGTAATTATTTTGAATTGAAGAGACAAAAATTGCAAAAGCAGTTATCCTTTTCACGAGGGACCACAACTAATATGTTGATAGTGCCTAAGACATGATAATGAAGGAATAAGGTCCACTTGCCGTATGCAGCAATGACTCCTAAATTAATCCTTGCCAGACAACTCAAGTTAATTAGAGCCCTATACTAGCTCATAGCATACTGAAAATATTCAAAAATATCTAGACTCTTGGTTATCTCTAGTGTCATTCTAGTTCTCTAGCTATTGACCTCTACTTCCATGGTTAAGTTATGGTGCATTCTTAGTATTAGGCAATGTGAGTCAAATGATTGGATAGTCAAGAGATGTACCTGGATGAGTACAAAAATACCTATTGATCTCTACTTTCATGGTTAAGTTATGGTACATTTTTAGTATTAGACAATGTTAGCCAAATGATTGGACGGTTCAGAGGAGATGTGGATGAGTTCAAAAATAGGGATGCTATGATAATGCAAATTAACATTGAGCTGATACTTTTATATACAATGGCTGTTAAGAGACTAAAAAAATATTTTATATGTTGTGTGTTGTTTTTGAGAAATTGCTAAGAATGTCATTATCTTCGCCTAAATTTAATTTTTGTTAATATTGTCTGTTGCTTTGTCTATTTCGTATTGTATATTGCTTTATCTACTTTGTATCATATGTTGCTTAAGATAGCTCTAATGTTTTCTGTTAGAATAAATGGATCCTTATATGGATCTTTATGTTATCTAGTTAATAGGTTGCTTGTAGGTTAAGTATATCTTCTCCTATATATAGGTGATTGTAATCCATTGTCATGAGATAATATAGTTTTTCCCTTTCTCTCCACATGGTATCAGAGCATAGGTTAAACCCTAGGGTTTGAGAGAGAGAGAGAGAGAGAGAGCACAGTAGCCACCGTCGTCGTAGATTCACTGTCGACGACGGCGCAGTCCTGTGAGAAAATCCTAACCTAGTATCTGTCGTCCACTCCTCCCCTGTTGTTTCCCGCAGTCGGTAGCCACCATTGGACCGTCGAGGCTCTTGTCCAACACCTGTCGGAGCTTCCTCCTCCTCTAGTTGCCCTCGTAGACGCCGTCCGAGGCCTGTTATGCCTCCGCCAACCCTGTCCAGGGCTCGTCCCCCCTCCTACGTTCTCTCCTT
>JAMKQA010005251.1:0-13054 GCA_024699735.1 Posidonia australis
GTTGACATAACCGACCCAGCATTTGAAAGAGAAATCCTGTCAGAGCTGATTGCCTATGAAGAAGAGGATGAAGTACATGGAGCAGATAATGAGGATGAGCCGTCACAGATTCCATTTTATGATGATGATCCAGAAGGCCCAAATCTTCATGTAGAAGAGGAAACAGAGCTTATCAACAGCGGCATGGCAGAAGAAATAAAAGAAACACGCATCAGTGCCAAGTTATCACCGCAAGCAAAGGCGGAGTTTATGGCTTCTCTAAAAGAATATGTAGATGTCTTTGCATGGAGCTATGATGACATGGTGGGATTAGACATTGAAGTTGTAGTTCATACATTACCACTAATACCCAATTCAAAGCCAGTCAAACAGAAGCTCCGTAGATGGCGACCCCAATGGCTTTTAAAGCTTAAAGAGGAGATTATGAAACAACATAAAGTCAACTTCCTCAAGGTTGTATTGTATCCTGAATGGCTCGCCAACGTGGTCCCAGTACCGAAAAAGGATGGATGGGTTCACATGTGCATAGATTATCGAGATCTCAACAAAGCGAGTCCCAAGGATGATTTCCTGCTCTCGTACATCGATATTCTGGTAGACAACACTGTAGGACATAAGATGTTGTCATTTATGGACGGATTTTCTGGATACAACCAGATCAGAATGGCTGAAAAAGATATGGAGAAGACATCTTTCATCACTACATGGAGAGTCTTCTACTACAGGGTGATGCCATTCAGATTGAAGAATGCAGGTGCAACATACCAGAGGGCTATGACAGCTTTATTCCACGATCTTATGCATCAGGAGGTTGAAGTATACGTGGATGACATGATTGCTAATTCTAAAGAGCCCGAGGACCATCTCACCTGTTTGAGAAGGTTATTTGAGCACCTGTGAAAGTATAAGTTCCGCCTGAACCCTAACAAATGTGTATTTGGGGTATCTTCTGGAAAATTACTGGGTTACATCATCAGTCAGAGGGGAATTGAAGTGGACCCCACAAAGCCAGGGCTATTATTGACATGCCTCCCCCAACCACTGAGAAAGAGATTCGTGGTTTATTAGGTCGGCTACAATATATCAGCAGGTTCATTGCACAGCTTACACCTATATGTGAGCCTATATTCAAGCTACTGAGGAGGAACGCCCAGACTTGCTGGAATGCTGAATGTCAAGCGGCCTTTGATAAAATCAAGCAGCTTCTGGTAAAGCCCCCAGTTTTAGTTCCCCCCATGCCAAGACGCCCTCTGCTACTATATCTCTCCACAACACAGCATTCTATGGGCGCAGTTCTGGGTCAGCATGATAAATCTAGGCATAAAGAGAAAGCTATCTACTACCTCAGGAAAAAGTTCAATGACTGCGAGGTCAAATACAGCCCAACAGAAAAAGTCTGTTTGTCCTTGGTGTGGGCCACACAGCGCCTCCAACATTATATGATGGCATATCCGGTATTCTTGTTATGTCGGCATGACCCAATCAAGTATCTGTTCCAGAAGCCAGCATTGGTGGGCAGATGTGTTAAATGGCAGGTGATGCTGTCCCAATACGATATCACCTTTGTCACACAGAAATCCATGAAGGGACAAGCCATGGCAGACCACTTGGCCGACCTACCTTTGCCAGAGTATCAGCCTTTGCAGACCCAGTTCCCAGATGAAGATATATTATTTGCAATGGGCGAGGAGGAGCTGGAAGGGCCTCAGAATGAGCATCAATGGTGTCTGTACTTCGATGGTGCCGTCAATAAACGAGGAAGAGGCATCGGTGTAGTTCTAGCAACGCCATAAGGATAGCTTATTCCCTTGGCAAGGAAGCTGACATTTGAATGCACCAATAATGAAGCTGAATATGAGGCCTATATTTTAGGCTTACAAGTAGCAAGGGACCAAGGTGCCCGAGAGCTCCACGTATTTGGCGACGCAATGCTGGTTATTTCGCAGGTCAATGGTGACTAGAAGACAAAAGACCAGAAGCTCGTATTATATCATGAACATTTGTTGAAATTGACTGAAGAATTTGAAGATGTCAAATTTTCCTTCATGTAACGAGCTAAGAATGCATATGCAGATGCTCTGGCAACTTTGGCATCATGGTTATCACTCCCAGAGGCACGGGCTATAGACATTTCAGTCACATGCATTGAACAACCAGCACATTGTATGCATATCCAAGAGGTGCCATCATCAACTGAATTGCCTTGGTATAGTGATGTTAAAACTTTTCTGGAGTCTGGCAGTTTCTCTCTAGGTATTTCCGCATCAGATAAGAAGACCTTGACACGGTTAGCATCTAAATATGTGCTCGGGGCAGGGCAGCTATACAGAAGGTCTTATAATCAGATGCTTCTCAGGTGCGTAGATAAAAAGGAGGCGGATATGCTAATGTTGAAAGTCCACGCAGGCGCCTGCGGTCCACACATGAATGAGGTTCTCCTAGGCAAGAAAATTATGCTACAGGGGTATTTCTGGTCCACCATGGAAACAGACTGTTGTCAATTTGTCAGAAGATGCCATAACTGTCAGATACACGGCAATTTTATACATGCTCCCCAGCAACAATTGCATAGCATGTCATCACCCTGGCCATTCTCTACCTGGGGAATTGATGTTATCGGAGCCATTCATCCTGCTGCATCCAATGGGCACCGTTATATCCTGGTAGCCATTGATTATTTCACAAAATGGGTCGAGGAGGCATCATACAAGACAGTCACAGCAGCTATTACAGAAAAAATCATCAAGAATAATATTGTCGCCAGATATGGGGTTCCATTTGCTATCATTTCAAACAACGGAACTAATTTCATAGCAAAAAGAGTTGAGGATTTCCTCTAGAGTTGCAAGATCAGACATCACAGATCCTCCCCCTATCGACCTCAGATGAATGGGGCAGTGGAGTCGGCTAATAAGAATCTGGTGAAAATCTTGAAGAAGATGGCCAAGACTCTTAAAGATTGGCATGAGAAGCTGCCTTATGCATTATGGGCCTACCCTTCATTAAGGATCTTGAAAGAGGCAGAATTAGAAGAGGCTGAGTGGATACAAAATCGTTGTGTTCAGCTAGATCTAATTGATAAACACAGATTACAAGCTCTGCATCATGCCCAATACTACCAGAAAAGAGTGGCCTTAGCTTATCAGAAGAAAGTCCGTCCTAGAAGCCTTGAACCAGGAGACTTGGTTTTGCGTGCCATTCATTTGCCCGATGCACGTGGAAAATTTAGGCCTAACGGGCATGGACCCTTTGTGGTTAAGGAGGCCCTATCAGGGGGTGCAATCATTCTTGAAGGCATGGACCATAGGGAGCAGTCAGAACTTGTCAATGCTTCCTACTTAAAGAAGTACTATCAGTGACTCTTAGTCAATCCTAACGCCTTGCACCGTGAGCCATGCATTTTCATGCTTCTTCTTTTTCAACTACTAGTATTTTAGATTAGTGCATCCTAGCATAAACATGAATAATCTCCTGTACCTTTTCTCTTTGCATAACATCATTATGCCCGATGAGAAAAATCAGAAGCCTACCTGCGTAAGACATGTCAAGTCCTCCTCATATGCTACTACCCTAGAAGCTTAGGGTGTGAGAGAGAGATTTCAGAGAAATGGGCTAAATGAACAAATCCCCACGGGACCTATATCTCCAGAGGGAGTAAAAATGTTAGGTCTAGAGAGAGTGTGAGCATTAAAGAAAAATACACTGACCTTGGAGCATAAAAGAAAATAGGAAGACAGAAGCAGTAGACAGAAGCTAAGCTCCACTGAGAAAGGCATGTGAACAATCTTACTCCTACCATATAACTTGGAGAGGAGTCGGAGCATGCACCTACTAAGCCCACATGATCAAAGGGACTAGCCACCCCTTCAGCACAAGGGAAATAGCAGCCACCCCCTCAGCCTAAGTGTATTTTACCTCCAAGCAGGAGTAGGGTAGGTTTAGCATGCCTATGAGAGACAAAAGAAAATGAATCCTTAAAAAAGTAGATATAGGGTCCCCAGAATTTGGCATGAAGCCCATCAATCTGAAGGAGAGCCACAAATAAACCTAAGTGCCTAGGTTAGTGCCATATGAGTCGAGAACAGTGTCACCTCTTACAACAGGCAAAACAAGCTTCCTTAGCGCTAAGGGCACCAATATATCAATTAACCCTCTCTTTGCATTCGCACTTTTTGCACAACATTTAGTTTTTAGTCAAGCATATTTGCATTTACTTTGCAAGGCGTTTTGTTCGTATTTCGACCAGGGGCATGTCAACTGCCCTATTAGTCGTGGTATGGGAAAATAGGCATTCGGCTAGGGGCATGCAAGTCGCTTTTTTAATTGGAAGAATCTGAGACCAGGGGCATGCCGGTTATTTAATCTTGAAAGCAGTTGTGGAAATACATGAACAAATACAAGCAATGCAAGATGTCATAAATGCCAATAATTCTTATTGTGGTCCATCACTGATACATGTATTGCTAATCAACTCTGGGCCTCTTTGAACTGCTAGCCCTTGTGAAATAAATGTCGCTGGGTGGGATCTCGCTCAAAGGCCATGTCTCCCATATCTTGGCTTCGTTTTCCATCGTACAACTGGAACCTTCAGTAATGGCAAAATCAGAGGATTTGATGCCAGCCAGCATCTTGCGGGCCAATTCTGAAGTTGTTGCATTTGAGCCAACTATATATCTTTTGTACCAGTCAGGGTAGAGACTTTGCTCAATAGAATCCTGGCAGAAGCCAAACTGGCGAAGGACTCGCACAGGATGATGCTCCACGCCTCCCGTAAACCCAGGAAGAACCACGAGCCGCATATCCCTGGCATTGAAAAAGGTAGTAAAGGTTCTCGACGCCGAGGATATAATGCACCATGTTACTGAATCCTCAGCAAGATTCCGCAGTCTGCTGCACAGCTCATGCACACCTGGAAGTGTCCTCGAATGGTGAGTACGGCTATAGGCTTCAAAGGCAGAAGGTCGAGGGTGCAAAATCTTCACTCCCATATGAGCGGCAAACCAAACCTGGCAAAACAACGTTTAGTTAAAAAAGGAGCACAGCAGAGTATTTAAGCAAATGGTTTGTTTACCTGTACCAGGGCACCACACCCATGAAAATGGCGGGAGCGCTTCAATGCCCGGTCCAAACCAACATAGGTTTCAGCAAGAATAACAGGAGCCAAATCAATCTGGGGAACAACTATCACCCAGGTTATTTCTACCACCTCGATAGCCACAGTCGTTTGACCATGGCTAAAAATAAACTCCCTGAGGAAGTGCAGCACAAAGCTATAAAGCCACAGGATGCCTAAGGAAGAACGGGCACCGATGATCTCATCAAAATAGTCCAGGCGCACCATGGTTGTAGATCCATCTCTGCAGATAAGTCTCTCCTCACAGACATCTCTGGCCACGCCCGTAAGTCGGTTGAAAACATGAACATAGCTGTCATGGCAAGTAAAGACAGGAGGGGACATGAACGCTGCAAATCCGTCTGACTTCCTCCAAAGTCAGAGTCATCTCTACTTGCCCAAAGCGGAAAACGTGCAAGGCCAGTTTCCAAAATCGAGCCACGGCGCACAACAGATGCTAGTTAACCTCCACCTTAGCTATACATAGAAGTGAGGAGGATATGCCCCAGATCCGTAGTTGTTCGCGGTCAGCAGCTGTCAAAGCGTCAATCCAACCGCTCAGAGCATCAGAGCAATGTTTTGGTGTCACCATGGTAGGATAACTCTGCACACACAGATTTGGGCCAGATATGGCAGTAAAAAGGCAGAACTTGACATAAATGTGGGGCAAACATAGCAATCCAGCAGAATATAATCCAAAGGTGAATACAGAATCAAGAGACATATTCAGAATATGTTGCCATAAAGCCAGGATAGAATCACAGAATGCAAAATCTGTAGCAAAGCACAAGAAATCAACAGCAGAAAACGCATATATATAGAAGCGCATACCATTGTAATGCAGAGTATAACGCAGCCGGTGCTCAAAAAAGATCAAGAAAGGAGCTAGAAGCAAGGGTCCAACGCTGTTCTTTTCAGAAAAGACGGCGGCACAACTCGCTGAATGCGAGATTATATAGGAAAATGAAAGAGGTTTCAGCAAAAAAGGAAAACAAACTTGCCATTTTTAGAGGCGCATCTGAGGGGCGCACCTAGGTGGCGCACCGAGGTGGCGCTTGGAATGGCTGCAAATTTTAGCAATACCTCCCTGGAAATATGGACCTCGTCAAATCGACACCATTTATTTAAACCTACATAGAGAATCTTACACAGACAAAACCCCGAGAGGCACATCACAGAATCTGGAATTTTATAAAATTTCAAAGCAGGTTACAATATTCCACTGTTGTTACAAAGCTTTGAAAGAACTGCAAAATATAGAAAAGCTACTCTTTGTCTGAATCTTCCTCGTCAGATGTCGCCTTTTGGAAGTATTCGGCCAAGAGACGGGCGCCTCGTCAGGTGATTCGGCACGACCACTGAGCAGCTACAGTAGCTTGAGAACGGAGAGCAGAATCACAGACCTTCTGGGTAACCTCGGTATCTGAGCGGTCCTCCTCAGATGCCTCCATGGTGAAATCCCCACTACTGGCTACATTCACCTCCTGAGCTGCAATATCAAAGTTTTTTTGTTAGCAGTCAGAATTATAAGGGAAAGTAACAAAAATAGAAAGAGAGACATACCCGGATGATGTTAAGCCAGCGCAGTTCCTGCAAAGTAATAGATATGTCAGGCGTGCTTTGAGCTGAAAATGACAATTTGCAAAGTAAAAGTCTTACCCTCTTCCGACGGATATCGGCATAAAAGGTGCCAAATTGTTCTTCAAAGCCATGTGGATTGTGACAAATGTCAGACTTATATAATTCACATACCAGCAATATTAAGCAGAAGTGGTAATCATGTACCTTGGCCCAGTCAGAGGCATACCACATCCTACGCTGGGTATCCCGCACTGCCTCGTCAAATAGGTACGACTTCCCTACACGCTTGTACCAAGCCAGATAGTCTATGTAGTTAACTTCCCGAAGGACGTGTCTGTCCTAGGAAGCTATGGCTGCTGCATGCCGGCTTCTAGCAACTGAACGAGTCCTAGCCGGGCGATCCATATCAGGAGGAGGGGCAGGAATGCAAAACTCGTTCAGAAATTGATGCCGCACGTGCCCCGGAAGGAAATAGGCTGACTTCTTCATGCAATAGAACTTCACCTGCTTGTCCCTAAGAACGCGGCCAGAGTTTAGGGGAGCCCAGTCAAAGCCATCATATCTGGAGAACGGGCGCAGATGAACCTGTTATAAAGCAAGAGAAATATATAAGCAATCTAAGCAAGCATTAGAGGATACAGCATAAAAAGGAAGGGAAAATTATGTCCTCGAGTTCTACCAGGTCCAGCAGATACCTATAGGACTCGTAACTATAGACCCCAGCAGCAGCCCGATGGTTAGGCTCGACCCACTGGCGGGGAAGGGGCAGAAGCTTGTCCCGAAGGCAGTCGAAACTATGCCCTCTAGTGATATGCTCCATGATCCAATACTGGAAATGGCAGACAGAAGTCAGTTTATCAAATATTAAGCATAAAGGAATTTTGTTTTGCAAAAGTAATGAAAGCAAATACTTACAGTCAGCAAAGGGTATAGCCCCACATAAGAGCGGCGCCCAAGCTTAACCACATTGTCAAGCCCGCAGATCAGCCAGGTATAACTAGCACCGACCCAGTTATAATGGTCTAGATTTTCCAGATTGGTTAAATACGCTATCCAATCAGCATGAATGCAGTAAGCAGACGAGTCACAGAACATCATGGCTAGTAGATCCAACAAGAAATGCCTCAGTACAAAGTCTGCCTCTTCGCTGTCAGGCTCGAGGTTGGGCCAGAATTGGTCCCACTCTCTCAGCCACCCTACAGTGATCATGTATTTCCCCCGAGGTGGCTTTGGAGGAACACGGCCCAAATGCACAGGAGTAAGGTGCAAACCGTGAGTGGTCTAACCTATAATCGGCTCATCACTGAAGGGAAGATCCGTCAACAGAGCCCACTGATCAAGCAGGACGGTCAGCTCTCCGAATGGAAAATGGAAAGTGTGCGTCTCAAACCTCCACCTTTCCACCAAAGCCCTGAAGAAGTTATAATGGCCGTGTATAATGGGTATGCGAAGCAAACCTCCAAATGGGGATCGGTGAAGGAGGAAGTCCTGCAGAAAGTCCGGCATACGATGAAAATGGTCAAGCATCAAGCCCCAGTGGCACCGCATGATCCGATTCGCATCCCCCTCCTGAAATGTCAAGAACAGAATTAGTGCCAAGTCGAGAGCAGTTAAAGCTTGTTAAAGCAAGAAGATTACCCCAAAATTTGGACCCTCACAGATGTGATGGTCACTTAGCAGCCACCCCTTAAAATTACCGAACTCCTGGAAATGCATTAGTCAAATAAAACACCAGATTTATATACACATTTTCCGCCAGTTTTAGGTTTACCTCAATGGGGACAGCAGGAGTCGAGCTACTAGAGGCCCGTGACCTCGAGGAATTGCCTCGCCGCCTGGGACGAGAACTAGAAGGCGTGTCCCGCGAGGATTGTGCGGTCCCCTCCTCGAGAACTGGGTCATCCTGCGGAAAAGGAAAAAAGCCGAACCAAGAGTTAAACAACAGCAGCATGCATGACGAATGCAAAATGTGTAAGCATAGTAGAGCCCCAAGTCAAAGTCAAATGTGGCATTACATTCATTGGCATAATAGCAAAGGGCATAGCATTCAAAGCATTACGGCATATAGTGGCAGAAATACAAGTACAAGCAGGCATACAGTGACAACTCAGTGTTACGTGAAAATGTGCAAATTATGTGACAATATTTTATACTCTTGCTATTCAAGCATGTAAGTTAAAGACAGGAGGGGTCTGACATGGAACAATCTATGTGGACTATTATTCAAGCATGGGTCAGCAGATGAATGATGAAATCACATTTTTACAGCATGGCATCTATATCAGAAATGGCATAAATAGCAGCATGGCACGTATGGCATACCAACGGCAATCAGGGTATTACCCATACCGCCACCTTCTTCATAGCCTTCCATCACCTCTTTTCCTGCCACTGTCATCACCACGCAATCAACCCCTCACCACGGCCAACCTGCCACCAGCCTTATCGCAACCTCGGCCCACCACCACTCAGCTCGCCACCTCACGACCAGTATTTCATCCCCACATTGCCGACCCGCCACCATACAACCACCGGCGACCTGCACCATCATTCCGGCCCGCCATCGCGCAGCCATGACCACCGAAGCTTACTCATGGGCAGCCCAAGCTAGCCCATTGGCCGTTGCTCCCCACAACCTGCACTCCACCGGCGTTTCCACACCGCCGAGCCCAAGCCACCAACTGCCGGAGCCACCCCTTTTCCCATTGGAGCCCATTTAGCCGTCAACAAGGCAAAAAAAACGAGAGGGGAAGGCAAGCACATGAAATAGGAGATCAAGAGGAAGAGAGGTTACCTCCATTGTCGCACGTCACCGCGCCTTCGTCGCACGATGCCCCCGCTTCCAAACCCCGCACTGGCCAGGAGGACCTCTTCGACGCACCTCCTGCACGCCGCCGCCGTGAGGAGGAGGGGAGATGAAGAGAGGAGGAGGGGAGACAAAGAAAGGAGGAGAAGGAGAAAGATGGGTTTTGTTTGAGAAGGGGAATGAGGAAGAAGAAGAGGCACGCATGTTAAGAAGTTTCTTCTTAAATGGATGAGTAAGTATGGTGTTTTTTTTTTTTGAAGGGAAAAACTATATGCATATAGGTGTTGCTTGGGAAATGTGAAATCAGGCAAAACAGCAGAATAGGGAGAAATCAAGCAACATGAGCCTGTTGCATTCCCAGCAGACAGAAATAGAAGTGGAGAATGTTCTTTGACAGTTATGGCAATTATCCAGTGGGACCCACTTATAAATAATTTAATAAGTCAAGGTTCAAAATGCAAAACGACGGTGGAAATTGCGTTTCAGCCCCTAACACCTCACAGCTTACGCTCCAATAGTAGAATATATAATATTAGGTACATGGCCCACAAGATACATCAGATGGGGTAAGTTGCAGAAAACCCTCTCCATTTTTGCAAATTTGCAGATTAGTCCACAAAGGATGTCGGAAGTTTTGTTTGGAGCAGACATTTGTTGATATACAGCAGAATCTCGAATGTCACAGCACGACGGCAATACAGCAATCAGAAGGTTGTCATGATTGGGCAATTTGCAATAAAGCCCCTAAGTTTTGGACATTTGCAAATAAGTCCTCACCTTTTGCAAACAATGCCACATTTGGTTGAAAATTCTAGTAAGAAGAGATTGTACATGCATCTCAGCAAGAGTGCCAGTTTCTACACCACAGCATCAACAACCAGCATATTCATAGTTCTGCCCTTCGGGGTAACTTAGCCTTTTTCCTTTCGGGGGGAGAATCCACGGGTCATCATTTTGTTTTTTTAGGTTCTCCTTCCAAGCCAAGGAGACCCTTCTACCTCCCTTTTGGATTTTTACGGGTGCGGAATCCAGCCTATTGACTTTGACCAGACGGTCAATGTCATTTGCCCCTCTTGGATTTCTACGGGCGCGGAATCCAGCCTGCTGACTTTGATCAAGCCATCAATGTCATTTGCCCCTCCTAGATTTTCACGGGTGCGGAATCCAGCTTCTTGACTTTGACCGGGCGGTCAACGTCGTCTGCGCTTTTGGATTTTCGCGAGTGCGGAATCCAACTTACTGACTTTGACCGGGCGGTCAATGTCATTTGCCCATTTGGATTTTCGCGGGCGCGAAGTCCAGCCTGTTGATTTTAACCGGGCGGTCAATGTCGTTTGCCCCATTTGGATTTTCGCGGGTGCGAAATCTAGCTTGCTGATCTTGACTGAGCGGTCAAGGTCATGTGCCCTTTTTGGATTTTCACGGGCGCGAAATCCAGTTTGCTGATCTTTGACCGGGCGGTCAAGGTCATTTGCCCCTTTTGGACTTTCGCAGGCGCGAAATCTAGCTTGCTGGCTTTAACTGGGTGGTCAAATGTCCTTTGCTTCTCCTGGACTTTCGCGGGTGCGGAATCCAGCTGGTTGACTTTGATCGGGCGGTCAAAGTCCTTGGTTTCTCGAATTTCCTTGTGCAGGAAATCCTGTGGTTTGACCTTTTGACCAGATGGTCAAGGTCCTAGCCCCTCTCTTGAATTTCCTTGGGCAGGAAATCCGGTGGCTTGACCTTTTGTATTGATGGTAATGGTCCTAGCCCCTCACTTGGATTTTCTTGGACAGGAAATCTTGTGGCTTGACCTTTTGACTTGATGGTCAAGGTCGTAGCCCATTTCTTGGATTTCCTTGGGTAGGAAATCCATGTGCTTGACCTTTTGACCAAGCGATCAAGGTCCTTTTCCTTTCTCTTCTGGGTTTTCGCGAGCGTGGAATCCAGTTGTTTGACCCTCTGACTAGGCGGTGAAGGTTCTTTCAGTTTCTCTCTTATGTTTTGTGTTTTCGCGGGCGCGAAATCTCTTTGTTCGCCCTTGGTCCGTGCGGACAGGACCCTGTTTTGCTTGACAAATGGTATGTTTGTCATGCCCCTTTTCCTTGGGTTGGTATCCCCAACTACTCGGTTGACAACCGTCACACTGTCAGGCGGTCGGGTTGACAAAACTTGATTTACTTGTCATATCCCGTCTCTTAGGTTGATAACCTCAATAATCCGGTTGATGAGTCCGACAACTTATCATTTCTCTACCCGTGGTTTCCACTGTGTGCTGGATTTCTTTATCTTTTGCCTTGTTATTTCAGCATTAGCATCAGCATCACATCATCTTGCAAGCACCCATTCTTGTGTTTTTGTTAGCATCAGCTTCACATCGGCCTTCAGCATCGGCTTTTGCATTGGCTTCTTGCATTGGCATCACATCCCCAGCATTTAGATCAGTTGTTGCATGCATTTCGCATTCGCATTTGCATTTGGCAACAAGTCATGATTTTCAGTGCATCCGCCGAATAAGTGACTTACTGCTTACAACAAACATCATCCTTCTGTAACCTCAAAATTGGAGCATCTTGTCAACCCTGAACATCGGTATTGGTTCCTTTCGTCCCTCGACCTCACTCAGGGAGGGGCATCTGTAAACATCCCGATTTTGAGGTGACTCATAAATGAGCTTTCCAGATGTTGCTTTGGATGTGGCTAACCCTTGAATCCTATTAGCTAAACCAAATCTAGACCTATAGCAGGCCCACAACCCAACTAGAAATCCAAACAAGTAGGGGAGAGCACCTAGCTAGCACACCTAGCTGGCACACTTAGCTGGCACACCTACCTGGCGCACATACCTGGCGCGCAGCCATTTCTCAAGCTGCTGGCTGCTGGCTTTCCACCTCCCATGGCTGTTACCTCTACCAACGAATATGCCATGGAATCTTCCAAGCTTTTCGTCTACGAGGTTCTTTGCTTTCCTAGGAGTTACCCTTGAAAAATCCCTATATATAGACCCCTATAGGCAGCCATTTGGGGTTAGACACACACATCTACAGCCAGCCTTCTCCAGAATTCTGCAACTATCCACTTGAGCTCTCAAGCTTTTCCTTGCATCAAGAGATATTCTCAGCCCTTCTAAAGCATCAAGGAGCTTATTTTCTTGGGTCTTTTTTTGAAGGAACATCTTGGACAAGGTAGGCCCTTCCCACTTTTCCTTTAAATTCTTATTCTTGTGCATTGGAATAAAGTATGCTAGAAATTCCACATATGGTCTGATTTTTCTGTGTTTTCATGAGGTTTCTATGATAAATTACTTGTCCTCCTTGCAAGATGCTCTCCTTTCAAATCTATACTTTTGTTTGCAAGCATGTTTACTTTGTTTCTAGTATAAAAAATCTGCACTATGTTGCCTGTATGAGCTATCTTTTTCTTACTATTTCTTTGCACGTAGATCCATGCCAAGCACCTAAATATTGAGTTATGCAATAGAGATATTCTTGGTATGATCATCACTTACATATGTTTTGTTGGGTCTACTTGTTTCATGTTTGTTCTTTTGCATTTTGTATGCGTTTCTGCCATGA
>JAMKQA010005252.1:0-13672 GCA_024699735.1 Posidonia australis
TTTTATCATCTCTTTTTAAATCATGCAAGATCATGGGTTAAGGGCTGAAATTATTTGCATAGTAGATTCTAAAGAGCATGCAATGAGCTAATGAACTTAACAATCATATGCAAATGGTGAACATATAAAGAGTATATTTGCAGCTCATTTCATAGCAAGTATTTGCATGAATCATGATTCCTTATATAAAAACAAAGATGAAAACAACTTATAGAGATTATATGATGCAGATTTTAACATACAGATTTTAACATACAGAGCATCTTATATGTGGTGCAATCATAACATCATAAAACAACATGAAAACAACTTACTAACAGATCATCTATCAAGTTTTTTACATGCTTTTATACAGTGTAATATCTAGAGCTTAAATAAAAGGATAAGTGAAAGACTGAGTAGGGATCTTACCTTGCTTGTGGTGTTTCCCCCTTGAAGGCTCAAGATGACACTTCCTTGTAGCTTTGGATGGGTTGAGATTGCTCTGGAATGTAAGGGTATCTCCAGGAAACGAGAGTGGGTTGTTGGGAGTAAGTGAATGGCTTAACTAAGAGAGTTAAATGGTTGCCAATGAAGGTCCTTTTATAGAGTTCCACAAGGGTAACTCCCATGGGATGCAGACAACCTCACAAACGAAGAGTCTGGTGTAGATTCGCAAGGAATATCCGTTGGTAAGGGTTACAAGCACGGAAGATGAAAAGCCAGCAGCCAGTACTCTGAAAAGTGGCTGTGCGCCAGCTAGATGCGCCAGGCTGGTGTGCCAGATATGTGCGCCACCTTGGTGGTCTAGCTAGGTGCGCTACTTTAGTGCTCCTGCTTGGTGCTCCAGTCAAGTGCTCCACATTGGTGCTCTCCACTAGCTATCTGAATTGCCAATTAGGCCACATGCTTGCTATGGGCTTGTGGTCAGTTTATGCAATGATCTCTGGCTAGTTAAAAGGTTGAGTAGGATTCAAAAGTGGTTGAACTTTTTCACATCTAAAGCAACATCTGGAGAGTTTACCTATGAGCCACCTCAAAATCGGGGTGTCTACAAGTAGATTACAGTTTAATTTCTTTTTAAAAGTGCATTAATCCTAATTTAGTAGTTTAGATTCCGTAGCACCCGGTTTGGGAGCATTACAATTAATTGGTTTGATTTCGAATCAAAATTAAACTCCTTACGATTGTTGATTCTTATACAAACTATCAATCATTACACACATTATAAAATGCACTTGAAAGTACCAAATCAAGTTCACAGAATACACACATTAATTCAAAAAATTGGAATAATGATCCTAATTCCAAATTAAGTTAAACAAACATTACACATATTAGTTTTATAAGTGCTAACTATTATTAACATTTCAAATTTGTTCCATGGCAATGACAACCATAAGATATGACCTTGATCGCCCGGTCAAAAGGTCAAACAGTTGGATTTTGCGTCCGTGAAAATCCAAGGAAGACAACCGTGACCGCCCGGTTAAAAGGTCAAACAATTGCATTACGCGCCCGTGAAAATCCAAAGAAGCGGACCTTGACCGCTCGGTTAAAAGGTCAAACAGTTGGATTTTGCACCCACGAAAATCCAAGGAAAAGGATATGACCTTGACCGTTCGGTCAAAAGGTCAAACAGCTGGATTTTGCACCCACGAAAATTCAAGGAAAAGGATATGACCTTGACCTCCCGATCAAAAGGTCAAACAGTTGGATTTCGCGCCCGCGAAAATCCAACGAAAAGGATATGACCTTGACCGCCCGGTCAAAGTTCGACTCTGACAGCCTGGTCAGAAGCCAAAGAAAAGGATCTCGCGCCCGCGAGGACAAGGAAAAGAAATGACCTAGACCGCCCGGTCAAAAGCCAAAGAAGGGATCTCGCCCCCGTGAGGGAAAAGGAAAAGAAAGGAAATGACCTCGACCGCCCGGTCAAAGGTCGACTCTAACCGCCTGATCAGAAGCCAAGGAAAAGGATTTCGCGCCGACGAGAATCCAAGAAAAGCAACGGAAATGACCTCGACCGCTTGGTCAAAGGTCGACTCTGACCGCCCGGTCAGAAGCCAAATAAAAGGATTTCGCGCCCACGAGAATCAAAGAAAAGCAATGGAAATGACCTTAACCGCCAGGTCAAAGGTCGACTCTGACCGCCCGGTTAAGAGCCAAAGAAATGGATTTCGCGCTCGCAAGAATCCAAGGAAAGCAAAGGAAAGGACTTGGACTGCTTGGTCAAAGGTCAAACAAAAGGATTTTGCTCTTGCGAAAATCTAAAGAAAGCAAAGGAAAAGACATTGACCGCCTGGTCAAAGGTTAAACAAAAGGATTTCGCATCCGCGAAAATCTAAGGAAAGCAAAGGAATGGACATTGACCGCCCGGTGAAAGGTCAAACAAAAGGATTTCGCCCCCGCGAAAATCTAAGAAAGGCAAAGGAAAGGACCATGACCGCCCGGTCAAAGGTTAAACAAAAGGATTTCGCGCCCACGAAAATCCAAGGAAAGCAAAGGAAAGGACCTTGACCGCCCGGTCAAAGGTCAAACAAATGGATTTCGCACCTGCGAAAATCCAAGGAAAGCAAAGGAAAGGACCTGGACCGCGTGGTCAAAGGTCAAACAAACGGATTTCGCGCCCACGAAAATCCGAAAAAGAAGGGATAGAAGGATCTCATTCACCCGGAATGAGAATCCGAAAAAGAAAAAGCGATGATCCCTGGATTATCCCCCATGAAGGAAGCTGGCTCAACTGTGCAGGGCAAAACTGCAATTGTGCTCGCTGTTGGCTCTATAGCACGGAAACCAGAGTTCTTGCTGAGATGCATGTGCAATATCCTCTGAAGGAACCTTACTGGAGTGCCGATTTGAATTGGCTTTGTTTGCGAATTTCACAAAAGGTTGGGGCATATCTGTAATTTTCCGAAACTAGAGGGGCCTTATTGCAAATTAGTCTGATATGGAAAAGCTCCGATGGTTGTATTGCTACTGTGTTGCTGATAGTTGAAATTCAACTGAGCGCTTGCATGTTTCTGCTCAAATGCGATTTGTCGCACCCTTTGTGGGCTATTCTGCAAATTTCACGTTATCAAGGGGTTTTCTGCAACTTACCCCACTTGGTGAATTTTTGGAGGATTGTGTGGTTATTTTCTTGACAGTTTGCCTTTTGCATTTTGCAAACTGCTGAGTGCTGAGGATAACAATGCAATTCTTGCAGCCATTCTGTGCTTTAAACCTTGGAAATTAGAATACTTGCACCGCTTGTATATGATAGGGCCCACTAGATAATTGCTAAATCATAACTGCTGGGGCATTTAACCATGGTGACACCAAAACACTGTTCTGATGTCCTGCAAACTTTGATTGGTGCACTAATTGCTTAGGATCGTGAACATCTGCGAGTTTGATGCATATCATCCTCGCTGTTGAATATTACCACCGTTGAGGTGAGCTGGCATTTGTTATGCACTGTGGCTAGATTCTGGAAACCCGCTTTCCATGTATTTTGCTCCAGGCAGACAGAGCTTACGCTCGCCTTGGAAGAAGTCCGACGAATCCGCGGGCTATTGCTGTACATGTCACCAGCCAGTTTCATGTGCCGTGACAGCTATATGCTTTTGTGTTGCGTCAACTGACAGGCTTATCCAGAAGTGCTTGAGAAGCCTCACATGCATGCTCCTAAAGTAGTACTGTCCCCATGATATTCTTGACTTAGAAAAGGTAGCTGGCATGCCCCTAGTCAGAGACCTATTCCCAACTACAGAGCAGTTAACATACCCCTGGGTGAAGATCCCTTTTTTTGCAAATATTCCAACTCAAAAGGCAGCTGGCATGCCCCTAGTTGGAATGTGGGCAAACGCCTTGCAAAGCGATGCAAAATGCAAAAGTGGTGTAATCGAAAATGTTAAATGCCAAATGATTTATGCAAGACTCATAAGATGGAAGTAAGATTTATGCATGATGTATAGAAGATATGCCCTCAACGCCGAGGAAGCCTTCATTGCCTGCTACAAGGAACTAGAATGTCCTCAACTCACTTGATGCTACCTGGATCCCTGGGTTTATGGTGACTCTCACTCAACCAATGGACTTTCGAGATAAAATGGGCTCCATGCCAAACTCTTAGGGTCCTATACCTACTTTTTTCGATAATTCATTTTTTCTTTTTCCTTTTTTACTCCCTCAAAGGCATGCTAACCGACCCTATCCCTGCTTGGAGGTAATAAACACCTAGGCTGAGGGGTGGCTGCTCTCTCTTTTTTTTTTTGATGTAAAAAGGGTGGCTAGTCCCTTTGCAAATATGGGTTTGGTAGGTGTAAGCTTCGACTCCTCTCCAAGTTATGTGATAAGGATAGAGTCATCTTGCATGCCTCTCTCATTGGAGCCAACTTCTATCTTCTTATTTCTTTTGTGCTCCAAAGTCTATATATTTTCTTGGCTCACACTCAGTCACAACCTATCATTTTTCCTCCCTTTCGAGGTATAGGTCCCTTATGAATTTGTACATTTCGTCCAATTTCCCACGAATGTTGGCTGCCTTACCTCCTAGGTCACACAGGTAATAACGCATGAGGAGGATCAAACTATTCCTAAGCAGGTTGGCTTCCCGATTTTCCTCATCAAGCAATGGTTATGCCAATGTTTCATATTATGATTACAATACAAAAAGAAAGTCCAATGCATATGACGTGATTTGTGTGATGTATGGATGCAATAAGCAAAAAACATAGAGATGGATGGCCTACAATGGAATGTTTTGCAAGGCTTGGGAGTGGCCGACAATCGCTGGTTGTACTTTTCAGGTCCAGCGAAAACTTTCTCCGATTCTTGTAGGACCATAATTGAAACTTGGTCCTGGTGATTCAGGCTGCGGTGGTGGAACTACTATTTTCCCCTCCCTGATTCTGTCGTGCTCTGCTAAGTCCTCCACGAGCACCTCCAATTGTTCTTGGAATAAAAATGCCTAAATCTCCAACTGTGTCATCTGTCAGGCTCTCTAAGTCTACCTTCTGAGCAAGATCTTGCACTACTACTGCCTGATGCACTGCTGACTGTTCTGAGCCTGACAGCATTGTATAATTCTGTAACTACTTATAGGTCTGTTTTGACTCTGAATGACCATTCTCTGAGAAAAATTCTTTTAAATAAAGCCAAACTGTTGGCGACTGTGACATTGAGGCTATGAACAAACTCTGGTTTGGACTCATGACACCTACACTGGTGAAGTTAGTTAAATTACGGAAAATGATCATCTTTGGGGACTTACAGGAGCATGGGGATCTCTTCCGCTAGTACTGACACTTGTATCCCAATCCTTCGTACTCTCTTCGTTCTTCCGCCTTGATCGGCTCAGCGGTTCCTTGGCCGTATCACCCAAGGGATTCCTTTCTCATATCCCCAGTTGCGACACATCTTTTCGACCATCAGGCAAGGATTGTTGTGAACGGCCAAGTGGCTGACAGACTCAAGAGCGGGAATGAAATTAACTGGCTCAAATCGGTTGACACGATACAGAAAACCAAAGGGTTTGAAGCTAGAGCAGAGACTGCCTCAACAGTAGGACGAATTAAACTAAAGACTCCTCGGAACCACCGAGGAAAGGTAAATACAACTGACATGGAAAAGGGGAAAATACATCATGAATAAGATTGATAGGACAAATAAAAGATCAGATAGAATCAACAAGAAAGATGGAATTGACTCCCGAGGGGCCTACTGCTCGGGGGGCTAAATGCTGAGGTAATGGCTGGCTAACTATATTGGGTTGTGTTGGTGGTGCTTGTGCAGTTGCTGATGTGGGCGCGAGGCCTGCCGCCTGTGTGTTAATCACAATGACCTTTTGGTCAATCAAGTCCTGGATCGCGTTCCTTAATGTGAGACAATTGTCCGTCGAGTGACCCGCGACTCGATGGAAATTGCAGAACGCGTTCGCATTATACCAGGCAGGAAGCGGACTTGGTGGCGGGCACACCTCAGGCAGCCTCAGGAGGGATGCGACTTTAGGGAATACCATGCTTAACGGTTCCACTAAAGGGGTATAGTGGCGCCTGTCACGACGTTGCCGCCTTGGCTGCGGATGTGCCAATGGCGGGCGCACCATCTTCTGAGGGGTAGGATAAACTGGAGTGGCAGTGGGAGTGATGTGTGGTGCATGAGGTGCTCTGGGTGTGTGCATGGGTGCATAAACTAATTGATGCTGAGGGGGCGGATGGACATTCACTGGTGCAGCAGGAGATCTAATGTAAGAAACTGTATCTTTGGAGGGATCCCGCCTCCAGGGTGGATTGGTATTGTGGTTGCTGTTGTTGTTGCTGCTGCTAGTGCCATTATGTGAGGAAGTGGCTTGCTTGGCAAATGCAGAGAGTGCTGGAAAACTACCGCCGTGTAGTGAACTCTCAATACAGGCACTCGCCAGAAGTAATGCAGAAAAGGTGGTGATTGGCTGAATGTTAAGCAGAGCCCCGACTGCAGGCTGTGCTCCTCGGATCATGATCTTAATAGACTCCTCGTTGGAGGGTCTATCTTTGACCTGCGAAGCCAAAGACTGCCAACGTCCAACATACTCCCCAAATGTTTCTTGGAGCCTCTGCTTGATAGCGACTAAGTCCTCCCGCTTTGGGACTAGGTCGAGGTTAAAGGAATACTATTCGAGGAACGCCTGTGTAAGGTCGTCTCAAGTCTTTATGGTGACCATGTCGAGGGAAGTGAACCACTTCAACGTGGGCCCCGTAAGACTCTTCTGGAATAGGCAGATTCACAACTTTTCGTCAGCTTGGAGCTGGGCGAGGTCACCGCAATAGGCCTTAAGGTGGGAAATCAGGCAGCCCCTACCATTGTATTTTTCGAACTCCGGGATTTAAAAGTTTGGTGGGAGAGTCGCATCTGGAAAATAACAGAGGTCCCGGAATTGGTAGGACCGGCGGTCTCCGCCTTGCACTTGTTGGAGTGTGCGCTCCAAATCATTGACCTTGCAAGGAGAGTGTCTAGAGCTACTGCAGTCGCCGATTGTGCAGCCGTGGTGGGTGCCGCGTACACTATATGGGTTGCCCCTAAGGGCTCCTCCAGATCCACCATTCCACTATCTGGTGCTACGGTAGAATGGCCAGTGTACCTGTGCATGGGTGTTGTGTACTGTGAGACAAAAGATGAAGCCTGTGTTTGGTACATTGGTGAGGATATGGCAGGGGGTGGTGCTATAAGAGGTGCAGAATGCGGGAGCAAGAGCTGTTCGACCGGAATGGCCCTTAGTACTACGCTCACGGTGGGTTGTGCTCCCGTCAGCTTGGAAGGCTGGCCACCAGATAATGGAGATGTATGTTGTGGTGGGTGCTATGGCGGTGTTGCAAATGTCAATGTCGACACCCCTATCGCCGGGGAGACGAGGGATGGCGACGGCTGTGGGGTTGGTGCAGTGGGTGTAATCTGGGGTCCTAGGGCCAGTTGCAAAGGTAACTCGGGAATCGGAAAGGACAACGCTAAAAAGGGCTGAAGTGCCAGTGTCAATCCCTGCAACTGCTGGGCGAGGGCCGACATTTGTTGCAGTTGCACGGTGACGGGATCATCAGTAGTGGCTCCAAAGGATGGAGGCGAAGCTGGGGTAGAAACAAGAGGCTAAGACCCCAGTTGTGCAAATTAGGGGGAGGCTACTACTGAGACAGCCACAATCGGAGGAGGGCTGGAAAACACATAGCCCTGAGGAGGAGCAGCAAAAGGAGTCTAGGAGAAGGTCATGGGAACAGCATCAACTGCTGAGGCCCCAAAAGCAACAGAAGACCAAACTGATGGTCCCGAAGGCGGGGTAGCCACAGGGACACGGAACTGGGGTGATGGAGGTCCTCCGGACGCTAAGGCAAAAGTGGAGGCAACTGTGATAACAGGGACAGAGACAAAGGAAGAGTACGCCGAAACAGAGACCTCCTTCAGGACAACAAAGGAAAAGGGCTCGCTGATTTGCTGGGCCATAGCAGATCGCGAGCGGGTAAGGATTGGACTACGACTGGGAACAAGAGAACGGATCCTAGGACGAGCTATCGTCAAAGGTAACAGATAACTCGAGAGATGCGGTCGGAAGTCGTGCCGCACTAGGTGTCAGTGAAAGGAAAACCTCAAGCTCTAGCTAAGGAACTCGCACACTAACCGGTACTCTATGCACAAAAACAAACAAGTTAGAAAAGGTGCAGTGCTTATGGTGGTATGAGATGCAAATGCATGAATGCTTCTAGCATGCACTCTCTCACAATCTAGGGGTGTCCTACCAAGCCATCTACTCCAGGTTCACACAGGGGTAAATGGGTCTCCGACTCAAGGTTAGAAAGATGAAGGTCCTTGTTCTAAATCCCAGCCAAAGCTTAGGCAGTGAACGGGTGGTGCATTCGGGGCCTCGTCCTCTGCCAAAGTAAAGGAGGACATATCGGTATTTCATCCAACGCCAAAGCCATAGAATAAGAAAACCAGGAAATGTCCTTCGCAGACTGTATAAGTGGACTCTAAAGATGAGAAGATGCATGCCCGATATGATGAATGCAAAGTATGCTTTAAGTCTTTTACTTGCAAGTTTATTAAACTGCGGGGGAAAATTTGCAATTTGTCACGAGTTTGCCTTTATGTTTTATTGATTTTGATTTTTATATTTTCATTAAACAAATGGGAAGAGCAAACATGTCTCTAATCTCCTAAACATGGCATATACAAGAAGGGATGAAAACATGCAAAGCAAACATCAATGAACATACAAAAGGCCTGCGTATGTTATGTGCAACAGTGGTGACATAGCAAATGTGTAAAAAGAAAACACCCATTATATAACTGGTATGCACAAAAGTAATGGAGATATCACTCAATATTACAAAGAGAGAGCATAGACAAGCATGGCAATAAACAAACAAGGAGAAAAGCCAAACTAAACGAAAAAACCCAAAACAAAAGCCGAGATCTGGTTATCCCTAGTGGAGTCACCGGTTCCTGTAACCATGCCAGCAACAGCCTCGTACTGGGCGTGAAAGGCCAAATGCGTGAGGGTCGGCAAAGCCACGGCAAAATAATAAAAATAATAGTAAAAATGCAAAAGTCGCTACCTAGTCTATTTTAAAACGGAAGACGAGGAAAACTGCTTAAAAACATTCAAACCATGCGATAAAACCAATGGAAAAGGTCTTCATAAACTAGAAATGGACAAGGATCCCTGTTACGAACGAGGATGGTATTAGGCACCATCGTGCGCCCAAAAATCGGTCTTTTAATGGGTTAATTGTTTACTTACATGAAATGTCGGCTTTTCAGCCTTTCTTGTACGTCCGAGGGCGATATGCAATGCAATGCTATTTGCAAATGGTGCCTTATGCTAAACAAGGGTGCATGGGTTGTAGGGTGTGTCCTAATGCTCAGAAAGGTCACCCGTGCGGTGAGTCAAGCACCGGTGCAAGGATATTGCACAGATATGATCAAGTTCGAGTGATTTTCATCCTCGCTTTACTATATACGAAATCTAAGCTATCATGCATAAAAAGAGCTGAAAACAAAATAGGGTCTTCCTGATATATCCAGGAAGACTACCAGAGATAACCAAAAGCAAATCAAAACAAGAAACATGCTAAACATCATGCCAAATGCTACTACGTGCAACAGAAAACAGGTTGGTGCGCCAGTGTGGTGCGCCAGACTGGTGCTCTAGTCTGGTGCGCCACCTATATGCTCTACTGATGCCAGGAAAGTGTGCCAGAGAAAACCAGAACGCCATGCAATGCAAAATTCTTGTAAACTAGAAAACAATAAGATTTAGCCATGCTATCCAGATCTGGATAAAGGGCTGATGCATAAGAACCTCCCATATAGGAGTTCATGGGGGCAATCAGTTCACCAGATTTCAGCAACTGGCTGAATATGCAAGATGCAAAAAAGACTTAAAACAGTGTCATCCAAGACTGAAATCATGCATGCAAAGACATGCCATATCAGAGAATACACACCATATAAATCAAAGTCAAAAACACCCGCGAAAGCATGCAGGTTATGATGCAAAGATGATGATTTATACTCTGACCAGACTGGTGCACCAGGATGGTGCTCTAGTTGGGTGCGCCACCTTGGTGCTCCAGTGTGGTGCACTCCAGAAAATCTGAATCAGACTATTGTCTGATTTTAGATTCTGGTCCAGATGCAAGAGATTAATTGTGATTTATTTTAACCGGATCAGTTATTCAGATGATAAAAAGCAGAAACATAATGGAAAGCAAGCAATGAAAATCCTTTTTATCATCTCTTTTTAAATCATGCAAGATCATGGGTTAAGTGCTGAAATTATTTGCATAGTAGATTCTAAAGAGCATTGATGAGAAAAAAGCTAAAAACCTTATGTTCATGTTTATAGAGGATAGTTTATTAAAATATTTTGAAATATACACTACATCTTACACATTGTGGAATGCTTTGAAGGAGAAATATGATAAAACAACTGAAATGACAACCCAACTCCTCCTTCAAAGGTAGAACTCTTGCAAAATGCTCAATGAACAAAATGTAGGGGAACACATAAACGACATGATAGTTATAGCTAAGGACTTGGCTATTGCAGGAATCCCTATTCCTGAAAAACTACAAATAGCTACAATTTTAAATAGTCTCCCACATAGCTATGACATGGTAACCACATCTTTTAGGTCAACTCCAATTCAACTTTCTGAACTGCCTGCTAGGTTGGCCACAGAACAAGAAAGTATGGCAAGCAGAAAGAAATATGAAACCAATCTAGAAGAAGCAAATGCTGCACAATGGAAGCCAAAGAATAACAAGAGAAAGAATGGATACAACAAGAACTTCAAGCCAAAGAATAACAAGAGAAAGAATGGATACAACAAGAACATCAAGCCAAATCAAAGGAAAAGACTACAAGGTTCCTGCCATGTATGTGACCAATTTGGTCACTACAGAGCAAATTGCCCAAATAGGGATGGAAACAAAGGCAAGACCTCGGAACAGAAGAATAAGAGAGTCTTTATTTGTGTCACTGAATGTAATAATGTTGTAACTACCAATACAAATGAGTGGTGGGTAGATTCTGGTGCTACAAGGCACATTGCCAAAACCAAACAAGGATTGGAGTCATTCAAAGAATTCAGTCTTGGGGAACAACGTATCTATTTGGGTAACAATACCTATTTAGATGTGGAAGGAGTTGGCATCTACCGCTTGGATTTGGGGGACAACATTATGATACTTAAAGACGTCCTTTATGCACCAGGCATGAGGCAGAATCTTATTTCAGTTGGCATGCTGGTAAAGAAAGGCATTTAAGTCAGGTTTTATAATAAACGTGTATCCATAGGAAAAGACAAAAAAGTCTTTGTTATGGGAAAATTTATACTTTAACAATATCTGTTCAAACTTATCGTATTTGGAAATGAAATAAATAATATTGATGTGGCTTCTAGTTATCTCTTGTGTTTCTTATCGGAATGTGAATTATAACACTAAAGATTAGTTCATGTTAATGTGCATAAAATGAAACAAATGGTAAAAATGAATTTGTTGCCTCATCTTAATGATATGGAATTAGATAAGTGTCAACATTGCTTAGTTGGGAAAATGACTAAGAAACCATTTAGAATAGGACATAGATCAGATGAATTATTGAGCTTAATTCATTCTGATGTTTGTGGTCCACTTAGTGTTAAAATATATGATTACAAGGAATACTTTGTAACTTTTATAGATGACTTCTCTAGATATACTTATGTTTATCTAATAAGTCATAAAAGTGAAGTCTTGACTTGTTTTAAGAAATACAAGTCCGAAGTTTAAAAACAACTAGGAAGAAGTATTAAGGTATTAAGGTCAAATAGAGGTGGGAAATATAATTCTAAGTAATTTAAACTGTTTTGTGAAATGCATGAAATTAAGAAGCATACCACAATGCCTTATACTCCACAACAAAATGGTGTGGCGGAAAGGAAAAACAGAACTCTTATGAATTCTGTTAGATGCATGCTATCATTATTTGAGGAAGATATGAGTTATGGACTGAATCTTAGCCCAATTTACATTATTTGAGGAAATGGAGTTCTGTAGCTCATGTAGTTATTCCTGGTCAATTAAAGGATAAATTAGATTCTAAAACCTTGAAGTTTACATTTATAGGTTATTGTGAAAATTCTTTTGGTTATGGATTTTTCCATAAAGAAAAGGGAATCATTGAATATTGGGATGCAATTTTTCTTGAAAATTTAAAAGAAAAGGAAGAAAATGGAAATGAAATAGAACCACTGCTTGTAGTGGGAGATAATTATTTCAATGAAATTTCGGAACATGACCCTATGATTGAGGGGGAACAAAATATGGAAAATATAGGAGAAAACCAAAATGAGCCTGTAAATGGAAATGATTGAATAATAGATCAAAATGAACAAACTCAAGATGGAATTGAACCGATAGAGCCTATTAGCAACAAAAGAATAAGTACTCAACCTGCTTGGATGAATGACTATCACTTGTATTGTTGTGAGTCTTTATGCTTAATAGCAGATATAGAGGAAAATCACATGGAACCCATGAAATATATAGATGCTATTGAATCAAAGGAAAAAGATTTATGACTTGAGGCCATGAATAATGAAATTGATTCAATGGAAAAGAATAATGTTTGGGAATTATGTGATTTACCTAGTGAGAGAAAGGTCATAGGATGCAAATGGATATTTAGGAAAAAGCTAAAGGTTGATGGGTCTTTTGATAAGTATAAGGTCCGGTTAGTTACAAAAGGTTATACACAAAAACCGGGAATAGATTATTAAGAAACATATTCTCCAGTAGCTAAGTTCGCATTTATAAGGATTATATTGGCTATCGTTGCACATTTGGATTTAGAATTACATCAAATGGATGTAAAGACTGCATTTCTAAATGGTGATTTGCTGGAAGAAATTTACATGTCACAGTCTGAGGGATATCAGGTAAAAGGACATGAAGACAAAGTGTGCAAATTAAATAAGTCAATATATGGTTTGAAACAAGCTTCTAGACAATGGTGTCATAAGTTTCATAATGTGATTGTCCATATAGGATTTGTTTCGAACAGATTAGATTATTGTGTATATGTCAGGAAAACTGGGAGCAAGTTTATTATATTATCCTTGTATGTGGATGATATTTTACTTGCTGGAAATGATACTTGTTAGAAATATTACATTAATTTTGATGATTATTTACTTGTGCATATTTTCATAAATATTATAACTTGAAAAAGATATAAAGTGTCTTATCATGAAATCAAAAACGGCATACCGGCATCAAGAGCGGCAGACCGTTTCAGCACAAAACGGAATGTAAATCGGAACTCCGTAAAAATCTAAGTTGAACTGAAAATGGCATACCGTGGATGAAACGGCATTCCGTTTCAGGAAAAATCGGAAGAAACAGCAGCACTCCGGAACAGAAGAGAAAAAGAAATGAATGCAATTAAACGGCATACCGTCTCAAAACGGTATACCGTTTCAGGAGAAAACGGCAGACCGTTGAAGTTGCAGGATACCGTTTTGCTCTTGAGTTGAAGATTAAAGAGCTTTTCCGGCTGTAACCATGCCGGCGAGGAGATTCCGCAAAAGAATGCGAAATCGGTCGGCAAAATCACGTCGAAAAAAGCAAAACAAAAGGAGTCGCCACCTAATCAATTATGGAAGACAAGGAAAACCATATACATGAAAAATCATGCAAA
>JAMKQA010005253.1:0-13280 GCA_024699735.1 Posidonia australis
AAACCAAACTGCATAATCAATATCATTTGAAAGATATAGAAGTCTACTTTCTAAAGGAAACTACAAAATATATTTTAGATATACCTAAAAAGACGTATCAATAATTAACTAACTGGTATCAAACGATCCTCATGCATGTCTAACAGTACAAAACCAAACTGCATAATCAATATCATTTGAAAGATATAGAAGTCTACTTTCTAAAGGAAACTACAAAATATATTTTAGATATACCTAAAAAGACGTATCAATAATTAACTAACTGGTATCAAACGATCCTCATGCATGTCTAACAGTACAAAACCAAACTGCATAATCAATATCATTTGAAAGATATAGAAGTCTACTTTCTAAAGGAAACTACAAAATATATTTTAGATATACCTAAAAAGACGTATCAATAATTAACTAACTGGTATCAAACGATCCTCATGCATGTCTAACAGTACAAAACCAAACTGCATAATCAATATCATTTGAAAGATATAGAAGTCTACTTTCTAAAGGAAACTACAAAATATATTTTAGATATACCTAAAAAGACGTATCAATAATTAACTAACTGGTATCAAACGATCCTCATGCATGTCTAACAGTACAAAACCAAACTGCATAATCAATATCATTTGAAAGATATAGAAGTCTACTTTCTAAAGGAAACTACAAAATATATTTTAGATATACCTAAAAAGACGTATTAATAATTAACTAACTGGTAGCAAACTACCACTACCACTACTACTACGACTATTACCACCAAAACGCTACTTTTGCCACCAAAACGCTTCAAGCTTTTTTTGTTCTTCCTCCTCTTCCTTCTTTCCTCTTTTTTCCTCTTCATTTGCTGTCCTTTTTACAAAGAAAAGCCCCAACAATCTCCAGTCATTCCTCTTCTTTCTCTTCCTTCACCTTTAAATATACTACTCCATTGACAATAACGAGGCGTGTATGCAGTGTAGCACATTGTAACGCCCATGTGTGTCATTAGGAGGAGATTAAATATAGAATTGGCTTAATATTTCTACTAGGTTAATTAATTAGCTAAAACACATGAATTTCTAATTAGTGGTGTGATCATTACTTTAGCTTGAGTATGTAATTAATTATCTAAACACTTAAGATGATCTAATATTTACATATAATTATAATATTAGAACAATTTACTTGGTAAAAATACATTATGTTACAGACCATAAATTCAAGCTTTTGGGTTCTAGACTGACAGAGTTTTTGCCTTGAGCTTTTGGAATCTGTGCCAGAGAACATAGGACATAAAGGATTTGTTACCCTTATATGGTTGTCACAATGACTATAGTAGTGCTAGAAGATGCAATACCACTTCAGGTTTCCTATCTAGCAAAGGCTTATAATCTATACAAGCTTGGATGTGGTATTGTTGCTGCAAGTTTGGGATGAAGTTCACCTGCGAACCAAATTTGATCTGTTTACACTCCTAACTCAAAGATCATGGAAAGTGGAAGTAAAATCTTCATCCTTGGACATGCAGGTAGGTGGGATATTGCTTATAAAATGCATATTTAATTAAATATTTATGTTATAATTTGTAAAAAAGGTATGTTTTCTGACGATAAATTATTTGACAGTCATATGAATTGGAGATGATGAAGCATTTACCATCGGTTTGTTATGAGTCTTCTTCGAATGTATAGCTAGACACATGTCGATTGATTTTGGTGTGTAGGCAATTTAGATGTGCATGTCTTGGAGAATATGCATGCAAATGGTGAGGATTTGCATGGTATAGGGAAAGTACAACATAAATTAGGTAGTGGAGCATGCACACAATACATTACCAGATGGACGACAGAAGAAATACAATACAAGAAAAATAGCTAACCGATGAACCAAATGAGGGCAAAATATTCGATATGGTGTGATATTGGAGGAACTTGTGTAGTTAGATAACATCATGTAACACCTCTCTCTTGCACTACATACTAATATCAATATTATCTACGTATTTTTACTAAATAAATAACTAAAAAAAGCTACAATTAACAATAAAATTATAACAAACTAGCCCTATGTAGAACCATGTGTGGTTACATGACTCTAGATTACATGCATCAGAATTGAACTGCACTCATGAATTTGCACCTGGAAACGAAAATATGAAGAAAACATGTCTAAATGACATTAATATCATCTAGTATGTGCTCATCGAAGACCTGCATCAAAATTTAATAGGAATCTATAAACAGAAGACACGATACTGAACCAAATCAGGAGAACATCAAAATCGTATAACTCGAATTGAAAATTTGCTTTACAAACCATGTCTTTTCCAAAATCACAGTCATTATTTCCTTTAAAAATCTCATGTTTCTTTGAAAACATTTCACACATTTTCCCAAAAAGCCAAACCACTACTAAAAATCCAGCTTAAAACCACTCACACACACAACATAAAAATCTATTGAGTCACCCTAACCACTGGCATCTGATCAGTCATAAGCAGTCGACGAAGTTCCAATCCTATTGTACTATTGCTGTGAACTACCTCGTGCAGGAGTCTAGTTATCCTAGTCGTAGCCTCGTTATATTTACCTATCACATAGTACGAGATGCATTCTATCATTGTCCCTTGGTGCCTAAGTACCTGGGGACTTGAATCCTTGATTCGACCAATACCAACACTAAAGGTAATCTAGGTCTTCCATACCCCAAACCCTATAATACCATAACTATAGTCACGATGCTCCATCTTTGGATTCAAGTTCGACAACCACGACCTCAAACTCATACCCAACTTCTCAAAATGTAGAAAACATTTTCAAAACCATAGAAAACATTTTCAAAATGTAGTGCATTCTTTTTTCAAAATGTATCACACCCTCTACTCCGTTGGTACTATCTTTCGACTACATGATTCCTACCAAAACCATAGAAAACATTTTCAAAATGTAGTGCATTCTCTTTTCAAAATCATTTTCTAAAACATTTTTCACTACATAAATCTTCAACAGATATCATAACCATGATTAAACACAAGTATCTACTAAAACAGGGTCTGTCAGACCCCAAAATGTGGTAGTTGACCATGCAACCAACCCGTGAATTGGGTTTTTACAAACAGAACAAAGAATAAAAAATACGATGTCAGAAATTACCTGAAGTGGAAACTTGAAGCGATCACACTACAGGTTTCTTAAAATTACACAAAATACATGGAAACGTAGAGTCCTAAGTCTTCTACCATTTGAGGCAAAAATCACTAAAAATCAATTTGTAAAACTCGAGTTACAAAAATTCAAAGCCAAAGAGCTCACTATGGACTACTGTAGCGAAATCATTCAAACTTCACTATAAATCCACTAATAAATAACTAAAAATTCTGGATTCACTACCACACATCAAGAATAAGCTAAACTACGAATTTATCACTAATTTAAGTGAAATCACAGAGGAAAAAGGAATGATGGATGCATACAAAGTATTTTTCAACGAACTTCTTCTTCTTCTCCGAAAAGCTTCCTTCTTCCTCCTCTCCTCCTTAGACTCTTAACCTTTTCTTTCTCCTCTTGATCACAACTAGATGTTAGCCATCTACTTCTCCTTTTATTCCCCTTTGTTTTTTGTCACCACTCGTTGCCGACAGTCATCGGTAAACGGGGATTGACTGATGGCAGGGTGAGGTGTGGTGCGGCGCTTACAGGCCATGGCTCTGGGCGACGTTCCACTGTGTACTACTGTGTACTGTTGACATTTCTCCCGTCTCAGGTCCCACATGCAGATACAGATTATAACATGCCAAAATACTACACAGTATAGGGAATTAGAGAAAACATAATTACAGTAAAGAGAATTAAACACAAGTCTACAATGATAGACATTCATATATATTCAATTTATCCAAATTATAACCAAGCATTAATCTTAGTGCATGGTTTACATCAGTTCTGAATTTTCTAGTCTGATCAAAACGTGGTACCAAGCCGCGAGACTCATCTTTGGCATCAGTTCACGAGGCTGATTTGTGTCATTAATCTACAGTTGTCCCATACTTTTTTGGTATTGGTAAGTTGTCTTATATAATTATCCCAAGGAAAAAATCTAGGGGAATCAAGAGACCAGAGTTCACAAAAATCACAGGAAGAGAAAAAGACAATGTTCTTGCCAATATTACAGGTCAATGCCAGCAAAGTTGGGAATCAAGTTCAAAAATTAGAATGAAACTAATGAAGCTATAGCCCCATGTCATCACTAGGAGCAGATTGGTGAGGCTTGGTGTCAGAAGCAGGGTGAGAGGCATCAGAAGAAGCGGATTGGATTGCAGACGAAGCTACTTTCATAGAGGAAAGAGAATTCCTCAGATCCTCTTTCTCAAATCCTGGTAAAAGAGCATCTAACCATAGATTCATTAGTCCAATGATATCCAAAATAATAAGATAAGAAGATTTAAAAGAGCCACGAAAAATTCTGCTGTTTCTTTCTTTCCAGGTTACCCAGAAAATAACTTGGATCAAGACATACCAGCTGCAATTATTTAAATTGAACTTAAGTGCAGGTTTATGTTGAAATAAATAGCCCAAATTATAAAAGCCAAAGTATAAATCTGAGACCAAAAAGAACTTCCATATCTGAGAAACATATGCACAGAACATAAATAAATGATTATTAGATTCAACATTTAAGTTGCAAAAAATGCAGTTAGTAGACCCAGCACACCCTCTTTTGGCCAGGTTCTCTTTTGTAAGATTCCTATTATGAATTACAAGCCAAGAGAATAGCTTAACTTTGAGTGGAACCTAGGTCTGCCATATCTGTTCGAATAAGTGGAATCTTAAACCATCATCATTCAGAATATTGTAACAAGAGTTAACAGAGAATTTAAAAGAAGAGGTAAGAATCCAGGAGATGTCGTCCCTCTCCACCCCCAAAGGAGCGGGGAGGATAATATGTACCAACGTATCCAGTTGGGATTGCAGGATATTACATTCATTTAGCTGGACCTTATAAAGATCAAACAGTTTATTATAGTCAGTCCCAGCAATCTCACAAATTTTTTTAACGGTAGTTTTCCTCCATCTACAAATAGAAAAGAGTTGAGGAAGCAAATACTTCAATTTATTTCCATTCCACCATATATGTTCCCAGAATAAGGTATCTTCCCCATTACCCAAGAGGTGAGAAGAGAAACAGTTGACAGTGCTAAAACTGCTTTTGAGGATAAACCATAAAGAGGAGCAATAATTAGTAGAAGTATTTAAAATGGCCCTAGGCTAGGAAGAATGCAAGTATCTGATTCTCACTAAATCTTGCCACATGGCATGATTGTCATAAGAAAATAATTGCCAGGTAAGTTTAGATTTAAGGGCTAAATTAAAATTTCTAAGATTGATAATTCCCCAGCCATTTTGCTGCTTATTTCTGCAAATTAAGCCCCACTTAACTAAATGCATACCTTTCCCCCTAGAAGGATCAGACTTCCAAAGGAAGTTGCTCTGATCCTATCAATATCTTTTTCAACTTGCTTAGGCATATGTAATACTGACATAAAGTATGTGGGAATGACGGACAAGGCTGAGTTAACCAGTGTCAACCTACCACCAAGAGAAAGGAAATGAGCTTTCCAGTGGGATAGTTTAGAAGACAGTTTCTCAACTACAGGGAGCCAGTCCCTACGAGTGGCTTTCCTGTAATGAATGGGCAAACCCAAGTATGTGAAAGGCAAGTTAGTTGACTTACAACCAAGCAGTTTGCAAGCATTAGCAATTGAGGTTTGATCAACCCCAATCCCAGTTAAGGAGGATTTAGAAAAATTAATTTTATGCCCTAAACAGGATTGGAAGCAACATAAAATGCGCTTAATATTTATAATGTTCTCAGCCCCATTAGCTAGGAATAATATAGTGTCGTCCGCATATTGGATATTAAGAACATGAGCTCCTCCATGCGGGAATTGAATACCTTGTATGAGACTGTGATTCAATGCAAGCTGTAACATGCGATTCAAGATATGAGTAACAATGATGAAGAGTAAGGGGGATAGAGGATCCCCTTGCCTCAACCCATTGGAGGCTCCGAAAAAACCATGAGATGTGCCATTAAGAAGTATGGAAAATTTTGCAGAGGAGATACACATCTTAATCCATGAAATCAATTTCCCCCCAAATCCTAACCCCTGCAGGGAATCAAGGAGGAATTCCCAGTTGACCTTATCAAAGGCCTTCTCGAAGTCCAACTTCAGGATGAAACCTAAGTTATTGGAGGACTTCATGAAGTGGATAGTTTCCTGGGCTACCAGGAAACAATCCTCAATAGACCGACCGGGGAGGAAGGCACACTGGGATGTGTCTATGACCTTGTTGAGAATGGGGGAAAGCCTAGAGGCCAGAGTTTTGGTGAAAATCTTATATATGCTATTCACCAAGCTAATAGGCCTGAATTCAGTAATGGTATTAGCACCTAAACATTTGGGGATCAAGACAATGAAGGTCTGGTTGAAGGGAGAGAGAGTATCAGGATCACTAGCTGCAAATATATGCTGGAAAATTTGCAATATGTCTTCTTTCAACATGTCCCAGAACAGATGAAAGAAGAAAATTGGGAAACCATTCGGACCAGGGCTTTTGTCTCCAGGAAGCCTAGATAAGTTAATCTTAATCTCTTCCTCTGAGAATGGATCTTCAAGTGATTCTGGATTGGAAATTTTGTTGGGAACCAGGCAGTCCCAGTCAAGGATAACAGAAGATCCTTGAGTACTATTAAACTGAAAATAGAAATGTTTTTCAAATTCCTCTCTAATAGCCAGGGGAGATGTAATCATAGAGGAGTTGACACTGAGTGAGATTACAGTGTTGTTCCGCCTATGCGAATTGACAACATTATGAAAGAAGGCAAAGTTAGAATCTCCCTCTTTCAGCCATTGAATTCTGGACTTTTGTTTCCAATAGATCTCTTTTTCCTTCAAAAATTCCAAGTGTTTATCTCGCAAGGCTTGTTTCTCTCTCAGAGTCTCTTCACTAAGAGTAGTATACTCTGCTAAGCAGTCTATGTCCTGAATGCGTGATTCAATGTCATTTAATAGCTGGTTTCTTTTAATTCTGATCAGACTGATCCAGCTCTTTAAACTATGCTTTAAGTGTTTCAATCTATAAGAGAATCTAGCCAGAGGGTTTGATGTATAAAAAATATTCCTCGACCTCAACCAACAATCCTGAATAAACAGAGAACATCCTTCAAAGAGGAGCCAGGATCTGTAAAACTTGAATGGGGACGGGCCCCAATTCAGTGTAACCGTATTCAGAACAATTGGGACATGGTCAGAAACAACTCTGGCCATCCCAGAGCAGAAGGAATTAGGATGCTTAGCTAACCAAGGGGTGGAGGCAAGGAAGTGGTCAAGTTTGACCATCGTAGGGACAGCCTGGAAGTTAGTCCAGGTATAGGAGTAATTAATAGGAGAAAGGTCTACCAGATTATTACCATCGATAAAGTCATTAAAGCTTGACATATGTGTCGATGCTCTAGGACGAGAAGAATGTTCATGAGAGTATCTGATCAAGTTGAAGTCACCACCTATGACCCAGTTATCATTAACCATTTGGCTAAGACCACGTAGTTCCTCAATAAAATTAGACTTAAGACTGGGAACGCACGGACCATAGGCCCCAGTAAGCCACCACTCAAAATTGTCCTCGAGTGACAGAAAATGTAAGGAAAGGCAGAAAAAGCCCAATATGTGTGATTTAAGACTCAGCTTTTTGTCATCCCAACCAATCAAGATGCCACCAGAGGCACCAGAAGAGGCAAGAAATGACCATGAAGTGATTTTCTTTCTGCCTAAGGCTCTAAGCAAGGCAGGGGAGAATTCATCTTTCTTAGTCTCAGTGATAATAAGGATGTCACATTTCTGCAATCTAACTAGATTGCGAACAGCACGCGATTTAGAGCAGGACCCTAGACCCCTAATATTCCATGCTGCAATTATCATTAACAAAATTAAAAGACCGAGAGGGAGCCTCCCTCTCGCTGGAGAAACTCTGATCTCTTAGGGAAATGGGTAATTTCCCTTGGTCGAGCCTCACCCTGGAAAAGAAGTTTTGTACCTCTGTATAGGTGCAAAGGGAAATACCAATTTTCCCACAAAACTCTTGGAAGTGCTGGCATGAGTCCCAGATCAAGGGGTCTAAGTCATTATCATGCATATTGGTCAAACATAAATCAGTGCCAGAGTGGGAAGGCAAAACATCATGAGTAACAGGGCTAGTATTACAGGGAATGAATTCAGCAGAGTTCACAACAGTACCTGGAGCATGGATCAGGGTGTCAGGATGAACAGGGAGCGGCTCAATAGGTTTCTCCATCGAGACTTCCTTCTCCATACAATCGTACAAGGCCAGCAGCTTCTTAAACTTTCCCACTGAAAGATTCCTGGATCGAATCTCAGCCTGGACAAATTTGGATTCATCTAGGGTTTCATCCATGTCACAACCCAGGGAGCAGTCCAGTTTGGAGGAAAGGGAGGAGGAGGCTTTATACCAACCTTCCGAGGCAGGAGGAGTGGGAGAAATTTTGTTCCAACCTTCAGAAGTAGAGGGAGAAGGGGAGGCTTTATACCATCCATCGGAGACCGATGGTGTGGAGAGAATACCCGCAGAAGCAGGTAGAGGGTTACTAGATTGTGGGTGGGAGGAGGTTATAGTTTAGACGTTTACCCCTGGTCTCGAAGATTTCCCTGGCCTGTTCCCACGCCAGCCCTTAGTAGGGGCTCTCTGGTGGGTGACAGGAGAAGGACGGGAGGGCCAGGCTGCAGGAGTATGTTGGGAGGGGAGGGAGGAGCCACACATATCCCAGCTGTGTCTGAACTTGATAGGATAGACTATACGGCCGAACGCATAGAAACGGGTGTCTGGTAGTTCTTTCCCATGATGCAACAGGATTCGGCAACGAGCAAAACTCTGTTGTTTTGCACGTTCGACTGAAAGGTCCACTTCCAGTAGGTCAGCGAAGTTGGAAACTATACATTTAAATACATCCACGTTCCAGAGGTGGTGTGGTATACCTTCTAATCTAACCTAGATTCCCTCTTCTCTAAGGGTGAAGACAGCATTAGACTGTGGAGTCCAATGGGTGAAGGAAGCGGAAATAGTTTGCAAAGTGGAACTATAAAGATTTAGGGTATCGATCTTTATCTTGGGAGAGGGGAAACGGAGAAGAAACTTGCCAGGTGTCGAATCCTTGACTTCCACCCCAGAAGCCAAAGGCCAGTGAGTAGCTATGTGGTGCTCCAACAACTCCTTGGTCAGTTGAGTGGATTGAGAAGACACAAGGGCGCAGCAGGAGAGTGAGAGGAGAAGGTCGCAAGTAGCCTCGGAAGGGGGGATGATAGAAGGGAAATGAGGGGAAAGGCCCACCATACTTGGGGAAGAGGGAGCAGTTGTGTTGCCTTCCTGAAAAAATTTGCATATAGCCACAGAATGAGTAGGAGAAAGACAACGGAAGCATAGACCCAAGTATTTACATTTGCTCTTGATGTGGCCTAGAAGGCCACATCCGAAGCAACGGCCAGAAGCTTGACAGAAGTTTACCAGAGGGGAACGAGGCTTTCATCGACACACCGTAGACCACTCCGCAGGCACAGCAAAGGGGGAAGGCTCTGCGTTCCTCAGGTCAGGAGAAGTAAATGCAAGAGGTGCAAAACGAGAGCCAAAAGAAAAGGGGATGTTGAAAGGATCCAGAGAATCACAAAAGAAAAGAGAAGATCGTGCAGCTGTCAGCCCAGAACCGTCACTGGAAAAGGGGGCGAAGAAGACGTGCGGACAGCCCTCTGAGACGTCTCGCAGGCGTCGAAATTGACAGGTAAGTGGCGAAATAAATTACCATTGTCATAAAAGCACTCATTATCCAAGATACAATGGGAAAGATCAGCCTCAACTCGGAGCTCGAGGGGTACGCGGGACTCCGAGTCAGAGACGGGGAGAACCCGAGGCACGAATGACGTGCAATCAGAGCCCTGAACCGACAAGTAATCGTCAAGAGTGGCCTGTGGGCTGCGCATTAATTGCGTGTTGTCAGAGAAGCTTTCGAGAGCCGAAGCGTCGTGGGGAAGGAATGCGTCGACTCAGGATTCAAACGCCGAGTCAGGAACTGACATGTCACCATACTCGTGGGTGTCCACAGTATCGACACATCCCCAAAGAGGGTCTGGGGATGGGTCCATGATAAGTTGGGGCCTACGATATTCCCGTGGGGGAATGGAAACACAGAAGGAGGAATAGTTCCACACGGAACACGTTACGGGCTTTGCAATGTCAGAGGACCTGACAGATGTTGCAGACCGCTGACCAGTCGTCGTAGTGAAGGGAGCGAGAGGAAGAGCTTTCCAGCCACCCACCGGACGGTGAAACAGATGTAACTACTGTGTCAAAAGGAGATGAGAAAATAGGAAAGCTCTCTAGATCCGATGAACAAACAACCACCGTCACCGAGGAGTAGCCTACGCCATCACTGGAGAGCCGCCGCCGCATAGTCGGAGATTTCTCAAGAAGAGCTAGTCCGAGACCCATAGAACCAGATCTCGCATAGTACTTAACGGAAAACGGGAGAAATCTCCGTTCATTCAAGAGGAGAGCCAAATCCAAGCTAAAATGGCAAAGATTCAAGCCCAAAAACCCACTAAAATGCAAGGATTTAACATTCATAAAACAATCCACATATAGATCTAGACTAATAGCACAAGAGATAGTGGACGATGAACTATCGTACACCCACCCAGCTAATGAACCAAAAATGCCCAAAGAAAATACGAAGCCGCCCTAGGGGGGTCGTTTCGCTTGGGAAACCCTAGCAGGAAGCTGGGATCCGAAAGAAGGAGGCTGTCTGCCACCGATGAAAGAAGACCATTGCTAGAGGAGGCAGAGGGGGAAGCAGGCAGAATCACATACCTGCGAGGAAGGGAGAAACTTCTTCCTCGATCTATGATTCATTGTGCCGGAAAGAACAACCCACACCACCCGGAGCCTCTCTTCGGGCACTAGGGAAGGGGCAGAGCCCGCCGCTGGAGGAGATCTGGGAGATCTACAGCGTCGGATGCAGATCGAGGCAGCGGGAGAAGGGGCAGAGCCTGCCGCAGGAAGAGGTCTCCGCGAGTTGCGACGCGAGATGCGAATCGGAACAGCGGGAGAGGAGACTTCCTCCTCCTCCTCAAGGCTAGCCTTGAAGGCCTCCCAATCGAAGGAGGCGGCGCGACGGAGAAGATCTTTCGAACGACGGCTAGGGTTTCTGGTTCTAGAGCCAAAGACTTTGCGGTTTCGCCCCATCGAGAGCGCGTTATGCTTGTCTAAAAAACCAGATTGCAGATTCTCGTTGTCCCATACTAATATGCAGATATTACACATCAAGTTCTCCACCACCACACCTCACTAACCATTTTGTAGACCATTTTTAAAGAGAATTGGTTGATAATAATTAATAATTCAATTGTTTAAAATATTTTGTTAGTTTACAATAATTTTAGTTTTCCAAAAACATTTTTGTATTACAAACTATAATGGTCTTTTCTACATGAAAATATCTAGGGAAAGGAATTAAAAAGTATCAACATGACTAAGCCTTGGTGAACATTGTGTCTGGAGTTCTAGCTAGGTGGCTTCAATGAGTCCATTACAAGATAGAAGCTCATTGATCAAATGTATTCTTTTGAGGAGCATTCAACACAAGGAGATGGAGAAGGCTATGATGTAGATACTTTCAATGAAAACGAAAATGAAATAAGCCTTGGTGACATAGGAGTTGGCAGGAGAGTCATCTCAAGAAGATGAACGTGGACGTGAAACAAAAAGAAAGGTAAAAAAAGATGTTGGTCTTTTGGAGTTTCTTGGAAGCGTAAAATGTTTTACGGTTGAAGTTTGGATGCTTTGAATGTGTCTTAAGTCTCTGTCAAAGTAGATGTCGGACATTTATGTTTTCTTAATCTTATTTAGAAGTTGAACTAATGTATGAAAGTGTGTGGAAGATGTCTACGTTGTTTTTTGAATGTTAATATACAGGTTCGATCATCAATCAGCAAAACTGAATTCTGTAGAACATGATAGAAACGCTGCCATATTCTCTGTAATGAAGACTCTCTCTTGGTCATGTTCACTTGACTATGGCCAAGCAAATGTTGTGTTCCTTACAAAGATCACGGTCATTGCCGGTTCATGTTTATTTGACCACTTGAATCAGCAACTTGTGAAGTTACTAATTAGAAGTGAAATGAACGAGACCAAATAATGGTTTTGGTTCGATTCATTCTAACGAGACATGGAGTGGTAGACCAGCCTACATGGGTCATGGCCTTAATTTTGTAACAAAGGATCTAGACAACCATACTTTTGTAGTAAAGTTGGCAAATGTCCATAGAATGAAGAGTTTTCCTAATATATAGTGATAGTAGATAAAAGAGCAGGCGATGATTCTACAACCTTCGTAGCATATAGAGTCTAGTACAACATCAATCCCTTGCCTATTTCATATTTGTGAATGTGTCTTGAATATTATATATGTTTGTAAGGGCATTTTTGTCATGGATGATTAGCCACTATATAAGGCCATCCAATTGCTCTTATTAGGGTTGGCTCTTTTGTAAGACAACAAGAGGATTTTCATGTGGAGGCTTTGCAAGCCCTAGGGACGGCCATCCCTTTGTTCCTCCTTCCTCCTCTCTTGTACTCCACCATTTGAAGTTAGTAAGCAACCAAGGAGAGACACCCGTGGACGTACCCGCCTTTGGGGAACCACGTAAAAGCTTTGTTGTTGTGTGGATTGCTATTTTGGTCTCTTTTCTTCCCTTCTACACGTGCCAAACCTATTTGAATCCGCTGTGCTTGGGCTCCTTTGGGCATAACAAGTGGTATCAGAACTTGTTGAAGGTGCTTTAGCCGTGTATTTGCTCATGGGAAGAGAAGGAGACAAGGGAAGAAGAACAGCTTGAAGGAGCCTGCTGCCGCCGCCCCTTGCCCTTGCCGGCAGCAGCCCCTACTGCCGCCGTCAGTGCCCCCAGCAGCCCCTGCGCGTCTGCACCCTTGCGCTGCCATCAGCCCGCGCCCCTGCCTTGCGTGGCCCCAGCAGCCCGCGCTCCTGCCTTGCGCGGCCCCAGCAGCCCGCGCTCAGCAGCCTTGCGCGGCCCTCAACCCTGCGCCGTCTCCCAGCCGCCGGTCACCATTCAGCCGCGCACCCCATCTTTGGTCGTGTATTGTTGGTATTCCACTTGCTGGAATACGGTTGTAAGTCCTCTGATCCTTCCTCATATTGTGCTCTGTTTGTGGAAGAAA
>JAMKQA010005254.1:0-15483 GCA_024699735.1 Posidonia australis
AATAATATCTACAAAAGCTGGAATATTCCTATATTATTGAAAAATATTTGTAATATTAAATAAATTAATTAAAACTAAAGAACTTGTTGGATAATATTAACCAGATCATTGTTTAGTTGTATTATAAAATATTCTAAAAAAATTTGAATTATATTAGAATTTTGCCAATCTTCATCATTTAAAAATTCATTAGATTTTACATTATAAAATCTTATAATTATATGATTATAAGATATACATGAACTTAACATATCATAAGTTGAATTCCATTTATGTTGAACATTTAACTTAAATTTTCTAGGTTTTAAACCATTTTGTGCACTTACATGTCTAAATTATTGATATCTTTTACCTGATGTTTAAATAAATAAAATAATTTTCCTAATATTTTCTATATAAGGTTTAATGCATTCTATACCATCTTGTACAATTAAATTTAAGATATGACAACAACACCTACAATGAAATAATTTACCATTTAATATTGATTTTATATTTTTTCTTAATAATTCTATTGCAACATTATTAATAAATGCATTATCAAATGATATTTTATTTATTTTAAAAAATATATTATATTCTTTAGTAATATCTTCTATCATATTTGATATATCTTTACCAGTATATGGATGATCAAAAACTTTAAAAGCAATTAATCCTTTTTGTAAATTCCATTATGTGTCTATCTAATGTGCAGTTAAACATAAATATGGAAAATTATTTGGACCATTCCAAATATCACATGTTAATGATATTTTACATAATAAACTAAAAAATATTCCAATTAAATCTTTTTTATCTTTTTAAATGTCTTATAAATTATATTTCTTTTTGTATTTCTAGAAAAACTTTTAAACTGTGGATTTAAATAATTTTACATACATGATTCAAAATTTTTATTTTCATAAAAAGAAAATGGTTGTTCGTCTTTTACTATAAATTTAGTTATTCCTTCCTTAACTTCCTCCGTATTATATTTCCAATTAATTATACCACTAGATCCTACTTGTAATTTCGATTGTTTTAAATCTGTGTTATCATCTTTATTACATTTAAGTATACACTTTTTTAAATGTCTAGATATATGACCTACACCCCCTCTCCTAGGATATGTATGTGGTATTACAATAATTACACTAACACCTAGTTTGATCTACAGGGTTTATTTAACATGCTCCCAAACCCAAGAACTTTGTTTCCTAAATTTTTTAGTGGCTGTGGACTGTATAGTATGTGTTGGGGAAGACTGAGGTTGAACTGACTCAATACTAGAGATATAGTCATGACTACCAACATTACCAATATTTTTTATTTTAATATAAAATAATAAAACCCTTAACCCACAAAAACCAAAATCCAAAAATAGTGGGATTAGAAGTAAAGAATTTGGAGGGATTAGAAGTAGAGGAATTTTTTAGTTGTTGGCTCAACAGGTGTCGCGTGGAGACTGGAGAGTAGAAGACAGGGCGAAATCCAAAGCCAAACAGCGAAATCTTCACTTGACAATCCCTACTTCAAAGTTGGGAGAAAGTTGTAGTACAGAAAATTATAATGAAGAAGAGAAGAGAAGATTGAGTTGTAAAGAAAAATAAATGGAGTGGAGGGAGGGGTATTTATAGGATTGGATAGTATTTCAAGTTAAAAAAATAAAACACATGGCCGTTGCTATTTAGCCTTTGTCAAACAAAGGCCGTTGCATCTTTTTTTTTTTAGAACCCGACCATGTAGTTTTTTTTTTTTTTTGTAACAGGCTAGGCTCAGCCCAGCCCTGTAGTTTGTTTTTCTTTTTGTAAGGGGTCGAGCTGTAGTTTTTTTTTTTTTTAGGGTGGGTGTAGTTTTTTTTTTAACGGTTTTTTTTTATTATTTTTTGTAAACGGGCCGACACGGCCCAGGCAGTTTCACGGGCCAAAGCGAGCCTGACCCTTAGGCCCGGCACGGCCCACGACAAGCCTAGCTCGACCTAACCCACAAATGGGATTGTCGACTGCCTGGCCCAGCCTAGGTTCGGTCCGATTTCCATGTCTAGGCGTCTGACTAGAATAGCTGCAGCACTCCTTAAGCACCTATAGGCCATTCGCCAAGGTCATGTTGCTTTTCTGCTAAGTCTTTAAACATGCCAACCACATGTTTTAAAGTTGTTTGTGTAGATCTTCTAGTTCAAGCTAAGTGGGACAAAATGTCTCACATCACTCAAGGTCAAATATTTTCCTACCCATTTTGATAATTTTTTCTCAAATCTATCCACAATGGGATTCCAATCACACACCTTTAGTCCTTTCCCCATCAAAAGAAAGCCAAGATATTTGAAAGGGAAGGATTCTACCTTGCAACCTCAAAAATCAACCTCATTTTGTACCACCACCTCATCCACACAAGCACCAATCACAATTGATTTGTGAAAATTCACTTGCAAACCAATGAACATACCAAACAGGTACAGAACAAAAAACAAATTCACCACTTGTTGCCAAAGTTCTAAACGTCAGTTTCATGTCGGACTTCGGCAAATTGAAAAACAAATACGTGCCGGTAAAATGACAATGTAACATTTGTGCCTGACTTTTCCATCTAATATAAACCATGGAATTTCTTGTAATTATTTGTGTATGATTTATTAATGGTAAATCCAATTTGTGTTTGTTGGCTGTGGGCTCCCTCTGTGTTTTGTGCCCATGGTTTCTCCCCTGTGGTGTGTTTTCGTTGGCTTGTAGGTATGTTCTGCATTGGGACCCGTGTTTGTGGTGAACCCACTTGGGCTTAGGGTTGGACTTGGTCAAAGGAGCCCAACCCCTATGTGGCGAGAGCCAACGGTGCCCGTGACCGACACCCGCTTCTCCGGATCTCGTGAAACCTAGCGGGGGAAAAAGCTGCTCGTTCCGTCCCCTCCGTCCAGAGCTACGCGTAGCTGGTGGACGCCAGCGGGATTCCGGGATGACAGGCGTCGGGGGTGTTAAAAGGAGACGCAGTGGCTGTGTTGGGGAACGGCAGGCCGTGGAACGGAGAGTCTGGGGTGAGTTGCGTGCAAGAGGAACTTCGTGCCCAGAGGAGGTTGTGCGAGATGAGGAGAGCATGCATCAAGCCTCGCCGAAGCACGCGTGGAGCTCACCGGTGCCAGGTACACGTTCCCCCTTCTGTTTCCTTCCTCGGTTGAGGCATGTTGGGTTTAGAGGGAAGATCAAGGAAAATCATGTTAAAAATCATGCAAAAATGAGGAAAATGTTGGGAATGTGTTGAATCATGTGTTTGTGGTCATATGATGCCGATTCGTGGCTAATTTTATGGGATTTTGTTAGTTAATGTGAAGCATGCTACAGTTGTGTTGAATGAGTCTTGTGCCTTTGTGATTTTCCATAGAACAGCATGTTTAATGGATTCATGTTTTGATTGAGGGATTTTGGAGTAACTTGAAGGTCTACACCCCATATTTTACTCGTAATTTTTGTGGCATGTATGGGGGGTCCGATCCTTACTCCCACTTTGGAGAGAAAAGGGTGACGGTGGCCTTAGGAGTTTTCTACAACAGCAGAAAACGGTATGCCGAATTGGTTTTGGCATACCGAAATGCTCCCAGGCGGTACCCTGCGTTGTGGTATCGGACGACGGGAGAAATTCGGTCGACCGATTTAGCAGGAACTGATAAATCTGACAGGGATTCAGTATACCAAAATTCTTCGGTATACCAAATCAGGAGTTTTCGGTATACCGAAGCCCCCTTCAGTATGCCGAATCAGGGGATTTCGGCATACCAAAACAGGATTTGACATGCCGAATCTCAGCCCCGAACTGATTTGAGAATGCATAGAAAAATGATGATTAAATATGGATATATACATGATAAAGGTATGGAATGTATAGAAATGACTTGTGAGATGATGCATGCAAGCATGTTTTTTTTTTTTTTGATGTTTTCCATGAAATATTGAAACATGGCTTCTGTGTATGGATATGGACCCGTGTGAAGGGTGATTTCATGGTGTAAAGACCATGAAAGAATGTGTGGGTTTAAAGACCACAGGTAATGATTTGATGCATATTGCATGTAATTTGCAAAGAGCTTTTTGAATGGAAAATGATTTTGATAAATGTTTTGAAAAGACAACTTGCTTACGATTTTAAAGAAATTAAAGGATATAGTAGGAACCACAATGAAACCAGGACTTGCCGATAAGGTAGTGAGACCTCAAGAAAGGTCGGGGACGTGTCCTTGGTAAATGTGGTTGCCGAGTTTGCAGTCCGGGGTAGGAGCCTCGAGACTATGGTGGTACTGTAGGAACGTCCCCGACCTTTCTTGAGGTCTCACTACCTCATCGGCAAGTCCTGGTTTCATTGTGGTTGCCGAGTTTGCGGTCCGAGGTAGGAGACTCGAGACTATGGTGGTACTGTAGGACCCGGGGTATGAGAGACCCGGACTACCCTCAGTGCCGGTGCTGGACGGATCTGGGGTTAGAGTCCCCAGGTGCTCGGGCACCAGGACGTCTCTAGGACGCACTCCGTGTTTGTACCCGTGAGGGTACATTTTGAGGCTGCAGTCGGGACGGTTGAACTCTAGTACGGGGTAGTTCACCGCAGCACTGCAGTGTGGGTGTGGTGACATGGAATCCTCACCAACTACTTGAGGCCAGGTCAATCGCCTGTGGCCAGGGTGATGCGACCAGTTTTGGAATGGAAAAGTGTGGATTTGTATGTGTGGACTAGTTCCTAGCCCGGATTGTTATAAATTGTGCTAATGGTTTTAAATGATGTTTTGGGCTAGGAAACTAGATGAAATGATTTGTTTCTCCAGTATTGAGAATAAAGGTTTATGAACGAATATGAGGTTTTGAAAGAAAAGAAAAGAAAGTTTGAAATGTCATTGTTTTCCATGTTTTCTAGTTGAACATGTGGTTTTGGCAATGATAGTTGTTTGACAATGGTTTTCAGTGGATTTTAGCGTTGTTTTTTGGACGCGTACTGGGTGATATTCCTGTCACTCACGAGTGTTTTTCCTTGTCCCCTTGTCCCCTTGTTTTCGAGTCACGTTTGCCGCACACAGGTCTGGGTGATTAGATTTATTTATTTTATTCTGCCATTTAAATTCTTTTAGCTGTACTTGGGTAGTTCTTGTACAGTTGTGTAGCACTGAGGTGTTACAAACAATGTATCGCTATTGTGTTAATAGAAACACAGTAAAAAAATCCACATTTATTTAGAAAACTTCTACATCAATATCATGTCTAAGTCGTGTCAATAAATTGAAAATAAGACACATGTCAACGAAATTTTGATGACACACGTCAACATATGTTATTATGCTTGTTGCTGGGATGTGCCATAGAAAACTAGTGTATTAGCATATTGCAGATATGGAGCAAATATCAATCCTCTACACGAAGAAAACAATTGAATATGACCACTTGCCTCTACTCTAGTACATGAACGACCAAACACCTTAGCAGCCAAAGAAAAGAGCAAATCACCCTAACATAGACCATGAACACATGGGAAAAAACCTTTTGGACTCCCATTGACTAGCACCAAAAACCAAACCGAATTCACACAATATCCAATCCAATCTCTCCACTTCCTCCAAAATCACATACAATACATAACCACTCCAAGGCAACTCTAATTGACGCTATCGTAGGCTTTTTCCATATCTAGCTTCCACATCAAGCCATGTAATCTTTATCTCGATCAAGAATCAATACACTCATGAGCCATTAGGAAACCATCTAGGATTTAATGCCTCGGAACAAAAGCCAACAGGAAGCCATCTATAAGTGAAGGCATCAAAGGCTTCAATCTTTCAACAAGACATTTGACGATAATCTTATGCACCCCATTAAGAAGGGTATGGTACCCAGAAGACTTCTATCTTCCATCTCCGAGGCTGAGTTATCTCTCATTTGACATTATCGCCTTGATCACCCTTTTGTCTATTAGCTTCAGCAAGCTTTACCTTAGTTATCAGTAGAGTCTTTTGACTATGAGTCTTATCAGTTAAGTAAGCATTATCATGCTACTTATCGTCATCCGTCTAGTTTTATTAGTGATAGCTCTTGTGAATAGATTCACTCAGATATTTAGGGTCCCTCTTGCATATCTTTAATGTTTGGGTTTAAGTACCACATTGTCTTTATTGACAATTACTCTTGTATTTATTGGGTGTACTTGTTGAAAGGCATAGCTTATGTACATGTAATCAAAAAAAATTTATTAAAGTAAATTGATCCTTATATGGATCTTTATATTATCTATTTATTAGGTTCCTTATAAGCTAAGTATGAATTCTCTTATATATAGTCATTTGTTATGATTGAATAATACATACTTCTCTTTCCACCTAACATGATATCAAAACTTAGAATTTAACAAAAAAAGGAGAGAGAGCTGTTGCTGCTACTGTCGACAAACCGTTGTCGCTATACCACCATCCTCACCCTCTTCGTATCCATCTTTCTCACTAATCCATACTTCGAGACCACCCCCCTCGTAACATGCCATGGTCCAACACCAACTCAACGTCATGGACATGTTCTCCTCCGTCTATGACTTTGACATGCTCTAAGGATCCAGGGAGGTGCAATAATGGGGCGTCAAGGACATCAACTTCCAGAATCTAACCTCTAGATTCGTAATCTCAAACCAGACCCTCAACAGGACCTACAAAAACGAGTCCTTTACGATTACACTTCTTCCAAGGTTGAGTTAGACCAGATCAAGGCCGTTGTCGTATAGGGTAAGGCGACTACATTGGATTTCAAGCATGTGGTGGTGAAAAAAGAGGAGGAAGGCGGGATGCAGTCGTTGCCTCCTGCTCCAAGTTCAAATCTCTCACCTTCTTCAACGCTAACACCTACGCATACTGGTGGAAATGCAACAAATAAGGAAAAAAAAGAGAAAACAAAGTTAAGGTTTATTTGATTATTTGCATTTAAATCCAATACTTCTGAAATTGCAAAATTTACTAAAGACCCTTGAATTTTGAAATATTTTTTTCAAAAAAAAAAGTGTTGGAAATATGGACATCCAACTCAAAACCAATTGGTAATAAGTAAAGGAATCCATCTATATATAACCACAAGTCTTAGTCCTCACTTTTTCAATGTGAGACTATTACAACACTCCCCCTCACTTGTGGCCGGTTTTAGGTCCAACAAGTGTCTCTTTTAAACATAAGTGAATGTGTATGGACTTGAACCCGTTTGAGCCTCTTGTGACTCTAATACCATGTTGGAAATATGAATATCCAACTCAAAACTAATTGACAATGAATGAAGGAGTTCATCTATATATAACCACAAGTCTCAGTCCTCACTTTTTCAATGTGGGACTATTCCAACAAAAAGAAAAGAAAAAATTTCCTCTGATTTCCTACCTACCATGTGCAACTACCTTATGATCAACGTGATTGACTACTACTGTTTCCTACCTGCCTTGTGCAACTACCTTATAACCAATGTGATTAGCTATGGTTGTTGTTTGTTTACACATTGTTGCTGATACTTACTACTACTTTCATTCCTTTCGAGTTATGTAGTCCTTTGTCAATAATATAAAGAATCATTACATAACAAGCTATACATGTTATATGTTCAGCTTGAAAGAAAATGTTAGAGTAAATGGATCTTTATATGAATCTTTGTGTTATCCATCTATTAAGTTCCTTATAAGTTGAGTATGTGTTATCCTATATATAGGAGATTTAATCCTTTGTTATGATTGAAAAATACAAGATTCTCTTTCCACCTAACAGTTTTTTAATGAAATAAAAACTTAATTTTCAACTTCTCCAAAATTGTTTTGTATTGATAATACTTTGGAAATTATTCAAAATGAAATTGCCAAATTTTGTGCTTCTTTGGGTATATTACATCAAACTACTTATCCATATACTACTCAATAAAATAATGTTGTTGAGAAAAAACATTGTTACATCCTTGATACCATGAATGTCCCAAAATATCTTTGGTGTAATGCAATTCTCACGGCATCCTATATTATTAATAATAGAATGCCTTCATCTATTTTTTTTTTGGATACTCTGTTTTGTCGCCTATGTCCTTATGATACCTTGTCACATCTTATCCTTCAAGTTTTTTATTGTATTTGTTACGTCCAAGATCTTTCTCATGAAATTGACAAACTATCTCCTAGATCCATCAAGTGTCTTTGTAGGTAGGATTCAAAAGGACTATCGTTGCTATAATCCGACTACGAATGTTACCGTTCCTAAGTCCACACTATTCTGTGCATCCTTTTCTTCCACTAAGTCCACTATTATTGTAACTCTTCCTGAACCCATTGAGGCCTCTTAGCTTGAAGGTCCTTCTACTACTCCTGTAGCTTCTACTCGTCCCTTGCAGATATACACACGTCACCATAGAGAAATTCCGTCAGTTACGCAACCTGTCAACTCCTCTTCCAGGCCAGCTAATCCAAAGGCCATTCTTATTCCATAATGCAGGCACTTGTATCTCGTGGTACATGGAATTTGATTCCTCATCTAACTGATAGATGTGTTGTTGATTGTAAATGAGTTTACACCATCAAATATCACCTAGATAGCTTAGTTGATCGGTACAAAGCTCACCTGGTTGCACGCAAATTCACGTAAGCTTTCTCCCATGTGGTCAAATTGAATCCCATTCAAGTGCTACGCTCCATATCTATGAATCAATCCTAGGAGATGTTATTATGGTGATTTAGTAGAACATGTTCTAATGGAACAACCTCCATAATATATTACTATGAAAAAGAATATAGTCTACCATCTTAAAAAAGTAATTTATAATCACAAGCAGAGTCTGAAAGTTTAGTTTGAGAAGTTTAACATTATTGTTATATAAGTAGGTTTTCAACGGTGTGCAGTTGACCATTCCGTCTAGATCAAGACACACACTAGTAGCAGTGTAATTCTTGCAGTATACATTGATGACATCCTTTTAACTGAAAGTGACATAATAAGGATCATGAAAACAAAGGAATATCTACGAAGACATTTTGTTACAAAAGATGTTGACAGACAAATTTTTCCTTGAGATAGAGTTTACTTATGGTAAAGGCAAAATGGCTCAATCATAAAAGAAATATGTTCTTGATCTTCTCTCTTGAGGTGCAAACCACATCAGTTGATCAAAACTCAAATTTTTGGACTTGCTCCTTTAAATTGTTTGAGTATGTTGGATGATACAAGAAACTTATTAGGAAGTCAATCTACCTAACAGTTACTCATCTAGACATTTCATATGAGATTGGTCTTCTTAGCTAACTCAAGCATGAACCACGATTGTTTCATTGGAGAGGAGCTCTTTGGATACTAATATACATTAAAGAAACACTGGACAAAGGACTAATATACGAGAAGCATGGACACCTTAAAGTTGAAGCTTCTTTCGATTCTAACTATGTAGGTGATAAAGGTGACTAATTGTACCACGTTGAAGAAAATCTAGTCAATTGAGTAAAAAGTAAAATGTAACGTCCAGATCTAGTATTGAAGCTAAACACCGATCCATGACACTAACTACTTGTGAAATGATTTGATTCAAGTTACTATTGACGGAACTAAGTTTTACAGTGCAAACACTTATACCCATGCATTGTGACAATCAAGCAGTCATATCTATTGTAAACAACCATGCATTTCATAAGTAAACCAAACACATTGAAATAGACTACTACTATGTTCAGGACACAATGTTAAAAGAAATTATTTCTACTCCATATACACCATCTTCTAAACAACTTATAGATACTTTCACAAAAGGTCTTGCCTTAGGTGTATTTGAAACACTTTGTAACAAGCTGAATATGTTAGATGTATATGTCTCAACTTAAGGAGAAGTATTAGACGTGTTAATCAACTAATAGTTCATACATGAGTAAATGGGTATCTAAATAAGTCTATGTAGTCTATATATATATGCAATTCTCTTCATTACTAAAGTGATTTAATCATTTCCTCTAACAAAGTTACTACTACTGGAATCACAAGAAATGATGTGTGCCCTTTATTTGTTGAACACGACATCCCTCTTGAAACGAACCCCTGCGAGAAACCCAGTCTGCCTCTGGAGTCTGGACAAAATCCCTCTTCCCCCACCTGAGCTCCCAGACATACCAACAAGAGGCTAAAGGGGAGCCATTGGGGATGAAAACTCGTCAAACCTGCACCATACATTGCCATCGCAGACCACCGAAAAAGACGAATGACCAAGAGGTTGATCACTATTCACAGTATTCGAGTCGGACCCAGCAGTAACCACCTGTCTATTTGAGTTAAGTAACTAAAGTTGGTGCAACTGACCCTAATGTGCCTCAATTTTGAAATAAAGGGAGTCCATACCCGTGTTGATGATCAGGTTGAGTTGGCGAGTACTGTACACAAACCAACACATGAGTTGAGTCCACCTCAGCATTGCACTATTCATCATCTTCAACCTCCAAGCATGCCCTCTTTAATCCTAGCCATCAACTGACCAAACCAAGAAGGCCACACAACATCCACCATCTCCACCTCCAAAACCCACTCCCTAACACCAATTTTAACACCTTTATCATTTAATACACTGCCTTCATTTGTCCATTGACCCATCTCCACTAACATTAGAGTATAAATTTCCTCTCCCATGTTAATTTTAATTGTCGTCAGAACTCTCTGGAGATTTCAACCAGAACCAACTCTGTTTGGAGATCACTTTTCCCATGCAAACCAGACGCACACCCCCTGAAAACGCCAAAACTTGATACAATATCTCGAACCGAGTCCTAATATCGTGCATGAAGAGGGATCCCTGAAATAGCAGCCCATCTTGGTGGCACAACCGTAGCACCCTCTGCTATGTTCCAAGGTCAAAACCATACCTTGATGCCTTCCACATGGTCTTCTTCCAATAATAGTATCTATTCCTTCACATTGATGCTTGTGGTATTTAGAACTCGAGTACAATCCCCTATTCTTAGCAATTGGTAATCCCCCCTACCATTTACTTCTGAATTTTCTCTGAATAACACCCCAATCCCCTTTGTCAGTCCACTCCACAACCACTGCCAAGCTTAGTTCTTCCACCATTCTATTAATGGGTTCTGAGAATACAATATGGATCATAGAGGCCAAGCAGTTCCTTTCTTGATGGCCATACTTCATCCCACACCAATGCCGCCCTTACATCCAAGACATTCCTTTGGAGCACCATCATGCTAAGAGAGCTCCTTTGTCACAACATGACTCATCACTATACCAACTGCACCACAATGGCCAAGCGGTTCCTCTCTTGATGACCATACTTCCTGCAACGCCAGCAACACCATGGATTTCTACTATTGGCTTCGATATGTCCTCTATCAAAATGTTTCAAACAGAGCACACCACCATCGCCCCAACAAGTTGTGGTCCTCGTCCCAATCCTAATCCCTGTTGAGTTTCTCCACCATCACAGCATCACTACCCAGGGGAATAGCATTTGCACCCGAAGCCACCTTCGACGGCACATTTCTCCTTTTCCACACCCACCATCACCGATTGGCATACCCAGGCTCCAGTGGGAGTTCACTCCCTCTCTCTATCGCTGCTCTCTCTCTTTCTCTCTCTCTCTCTCTCCATAGCCACTCTCTCCAAAAGAAAAATGCATCATAGACGAAATATTGATATGATATGCCAGGATCTTGTTTCCACCGTGTTCGGGAAGATTGCATGCAATATGACTGGTTCTATTGGTTTCAGCTCAGGTTCCTCCATTTGGCGTGAATTTAGACAGCTCACAAGTGCATTCATGTTCCCAGCAACTTCCAAAGAGAGCTAAGAAATCCTATAGTAAAATAGGCATGTCTGATTTCTTAAACCTCACAATTCTGAGTAAAAGACTAAAGTAATCAGTAAGATCAAATTGCAAATACAATAAATATGCCCAGTTCTATTGGTTTTCAGCTCAGATTCCTTCATTACCCTTTTAATTTGGACACTCGTGCAGGCATCCCCGTTCCCAGAAACTTTTAATGAGGGCTAAGAAATTCAGTAGTAAAATAGACATCCAATTTCTTAAATCTCCAATACATGACTTAAGAACAAAAGGAACCAGTAAATAAAGCTGCAAAAAAACAAATAAAGGTACAAAAAAGAAATTTCTTGATCCTATTTTATGAAACGACAAAACAGTCTAACAAAGCAAAAGGGGAAAAAAAAACAGATACTAAAAAACTACAGCCAGAGCTAGGGCTAGTGGACACACCAAAAAAAACAGCCCTTGACTTCTCATCAAAAATTGACATACCCCAAACAACAGCATAACTCAGCTCTTTGGGAAGGTAGCTTCAGCATTCCCACAAAGACTTTCAAACAGAATAACATTTTGACCACAAACAAACCTCTCACTATGTATAACATTAAGATGTCTATATCAAATTATAACCTACAAATACATTATATTAGTCCACAAATAAGCAATGAGTACCTTTGCACATTATAATGTCTTTCAGTAGGAACTGCAATATTTCTTCTAGTAAGCATGTCACTAGAAATTAGACATATAAGTGCAACACAATCTTTCTGGGTAGAAAGTCGTAATTATAATAGCAAATGTCTACGCTAATTCATAACTATGCAGCTTTGTCCAGCATTGCTTCTCCTGTTCTTAGTTCCAAAAATCGTCACATGTCGACGAAATTTCGTTGACATGTGTTGGTCTTCGTCGACATGTGTTGGTCTTGCAAATCAGGGAAACAACATGTAAGTGTAAAGCGAGAAGTTTCGTGTTTTGGTGGAAATACCGGCACCAAGTTGAGCGAGTCAACCAACACATCGAATTTTCACAACGTGAAAATCACATGTCGACCAGCATTAAAGATTTCAGTACCAACATAGTCGACATTTGCTGATTTTGTTGCTGCATCTGCTGCTGAAGCTTCTCTGCTGCATTCTTCATTCTTCAAGCTTTCTCTGCTGAATTTTTCAAGCTTTCTCTGCTGAATTTTCTCAAGCTTTCTCCTCCTCCCCCTTCTTCAAGGCCGGCTGCTAGGCTTCTACTCTAATCTCCTCCTTAGTAATACACTTACATCTCTAGGTTTTGTTATGATTCTTTGCCTTTTTTTGGGAGTTATGCTTTTGTTTTGATGTAGATTTATGTATTACACTTAGATCTTAGGTATTAATACTTATATTTTTTGTTTTGATGTAGATCTTAGGTTTTTATTTTTATTTTTTTTTCATGTTCTAAAAATACTTGGATCTTTTCTTTTGATGTAGATCATAAGTATATTACATATATCTAACATAAAAATACATAGATCTTAAATTTATGTATATAGATTTTTATTTTTTTATGTTCTAAGAATACAAAAATTTAACCTTGTCACGGAGAAAGAGAATCATATACTACATAATCATAACAAAGGATTACAATCTTCTATATAATGAAGAGTATGCATACTTAACTCACAAGTAACCTAATAAATGGATAACACAAAGATTCATATAAAGATTAATTTACTCTAATACTCCTTCTCAAACTAGAACATCTCCAACTTGTTACAACACAGAATTCTATAATTTAAAAGAAATGACAGTAGTAATAACAATAGTAGTTGTTGTAGTAATAGTAGCAATAACAAGCAAATAGACACATAATAAACATAGTAAGACTGATTTGTACGAAATCCGGCATGCATAAAACTGATTTTCATGAAATTAATACCATAATCGGAAGACAACATGTGTCCAAGGCACAACTGCGAAAAAACAGGCACACCAAATAGGCAAGTTGCAGCAACAAGTAGGCAAGTAGCGACAAATAAAGTAAGTAAGTAGTAGCAAGTCAAGAAATTCTTTTTAGTAACTTCAAGATCTTTTTAGTAATATTCACCAAATTAGTTATTAGCAACTTCAAGATCTTTTTAGTAATATTTACAATTTCAAAAGAACTTAAAACTAAAATGCAAATATTACTTAAATCCAAATCCAACCTCCATCTTCCTCCCCTTTTTCTATGTTAGATAGGCCCAAACCCCATCAATGGTGCCCACTGTCGATCTCCCATGCGACGGCGACGACGACGACAACGCATGCATGATCTACAAAGCCAAGCCGTCGAAGCCCAAGTCCTTTGTTTGCAACCTCTGTGCCACACCATGGCACATCTCTACTGTCGCCTAGGAGTGCCCCGACTACTTCGACCCCAATGTCATCGCAACAAATGTGGTTTCATCTCAAGTCTCGTTGAGACTAATTTCGTGGATGAGGGCAATTGAGGCCGACAAATCTCTAACAAAGGAAGAGAAAGCAGGAGCCGCTTAGAGATGGCTACAGGATAGATCAACGCTCGAAAGGAGTTTTCAAGGACTATTAACGGTTAGAGAGCATACCGCAACAAAGGAATGCCCACGACACAGCAGCAACAGTGCACAGGTGGCAGATGAATAACAACCAAGTAAGTCAACAATGGCAACGTAGCAGTTTAACGGCTAAGGTTTTCTCTTTTCAAAACCTTTGATATCATACCATATTGAAGAAGAAAGAAAATCATATACTGCACAATCATAACGATAGATTACAATCTCTTATATATAGGAAAGCACATACTTAACTTACAAGTAACCTAATAAATGGATAACATAAATATTCATATAAGAAACTATTTACTCTAACAAACCTAATAAAAGTAAAATCTAACCTAAAAATTCTATAAAAACATTAAAAATCAGTAAATAAAAATCAGTAAAATATTTATAACTTTTAAAAAATCAGAATATTTTGTAAATAATTAAAAATCAGGGAAATATTGAAAACTTTGAAAAGAATTCAGATATCTTGTAAATAAGTTAAAAAATGAGGAAAATAATAAGAAGTTGAAAAAATGAAAACAATTTCAAAATTTTTCAGAAAAACAGAAATAATATTAAATGTACAAATTATTAAATAACATGTCTCAAAAAATTGTAAAAAACATAGAAAATTTTAAAAATAAGGAAACATATTTTACATGCATGAGTATTTTTTTCACATAATTAATCTCATTTAACTTTTTATTCTAGCCTTCACAATGTCAAGTTCTAATGGATGAAATGAGGATAGAATTGCAAATACTGTGAAAAAAGAATCATAAGTGAGGATATTACAAAATTGAAGCAACACCGTATTGACAAATACAATAATGTCAGCAAGTGCAAGTCATACCTAACTGTCGTTCGTGATCATATGAGAAAGTTACCAAAGGACACAAAATCCAAAAAAGATGGTAGGACGAAAAGTGATGAAAGATTTAATAAGATTTTGTTTAATAAAGGAGAGAGTGAGTTTATCCTCATAGCAAATTCAGACGACGATATGATGTATCCTCCAGATTGACTCAGGAAGAAAGAAGTGTGTATAGGAGAGCTATAACGAAGTCAAGAAATGACGAAAGGCATTGACAGCAAATTTAAAGATTCCATGATTTTGAAAGTGTCTTCGCAACAAGGGAAGTAGAAGTGACACTGACAATGCTAGTTGCAGTGTATAGAAAGATAATA
>JAMKQA010005255.1:0-13444 GCA_024699735.1 Posidonia australis
TTCTTTGTGCAAGGTGGGTGTTAGGGTGAGCCTAAGCTTGTCATTTCAGCTATGAAGGCTTATAAGTCTTTGGTCAGGGGTTGCATGGGGTATCTAGCCAGTATAGTTACCTCCACTTCTCCAAAAATGATTGAATCGATCGAAATCTCCTGATTTTTCCCGAGGGGTGTTCCTTTCTCATAACCCCATCTACGACACAGGTTTTCCATCATCAATGAAGGGTTACTACGGATAATTCAATTGCTGACGCGCTCAAGGTCAGGGATGCAATTGATTGGCTCAAAACGATTGACTCGGTGCATAACAACTGTAGACTTGGGGTCAAAGTGGACAAACTGAGGAGCCATGGTGGACACTGATTCGACCTTTGCTTTATCAAGATCATCTGCCATGACAGTGACAATGTCATACTGTGAATCAAAGCAAAGGGATCTGCTACGAGCGTAGTAGACCTAGAAATGAAAAGAGCATTAATTCCTAGTTTCCTAACACCTCCAGAGTTGGAGTGGTCGAGCAAAGGCTGATTAATAATGCTAGGGTGTGAGGATTGTGCTTGTGCAGGTGTAGGTGTTGTATTTGCCTCCTGGGTGTTAATAATGACGACCTTACGGTCAATCAAGTCCTGAATCACATGCCAAAAAGTGAAATAATTGTTAGTGGAGTGTCCCACAACTTGATGAAAATTGCAATACAGAATCACTTTATACCAAGGTAGGAGTAGATTAGGCGGTGGACGAACCTCTGGCAACTTTAGGAGCTACACGATCTTGGGCAAGATGGCACTCAGTGGCTCAACCAAAGGAGTGAAGTTGCACATGGGAGGGTGAGGCTGTCTTTGCCCCCTAGTATTGTCCTTGCCTAGCTGGCATGGCAGGATACACTAGCTGGGTGGTGGTAGTGATCTGTGGTGTATGTGATGCCCTAGGTGTAGACCTATATACTACTTGATTCGGGTTTAGTGAAGCCACCACGTTGATCAGTGCAGTGGGGGATTCAATGTATGCCACAGTGGCTTTGTAAGGGTCCTTCTTGCTGAAGTGGTGGGTGTTGGAGTTGTTGTTCCCGCTACTATTTTTGTTGTTGGGGTTAGCTATAGTATCTTGATTGACGAATGTGGGGAGTGCAAGGAAATGGCCGTTGCAAAGTGAACTTTCCATGTAGACGTCAACCCGAATCAAATATGCAAAACTAGTAACTGGTTGGATGCTCAACAAAGCCCTCACGACTAGTTGTGCTCCTTGGACAATGATTTTGATAGGCTTCTCATCTAAGGGCCTTTCTCTGACTTGAGAAGCGAGGGCATGCCAACGGTTGACATACTCTTCGAATGGATCGTTAGGCCTTTGTCAAATGGTGACTAAGTCCTTACGCTTTGGGACCAAGTCAAGGTTAAAAGATATTGTTCCATGAATACCTGACTAAGGTCATCCCAGGTCATAATCGAAGCCATATTCAGTAATGTAAACCACTTAAGAGTGAGCTCGGTAAGACTATTTTAGAACAAACGGATTAGCAATCTCTCATCAGCTTGGAGCTACATGAGATCTTTGCAGTATGCCCTTAAATGCGAGATGGGGCAGTCTTTTCCATTATATTTTTAAAGTCCAGGATGTGAAAGTTCGATGGGAGTGTAGCTTTTAAGAAATTGCAGAGGTCCTGGAACTAGTAAGGCTGGCGATTGCCTCCTTGCACTAGACGTAGTGCCTTCTCAAGATCACCTATCTTGGCAAGAAGAGTGTCTAAGGTCGCTACTGGTGAAGGTGATGCAGCTGGGATGGTAACCACATACGCCGACTGGGTCGCACCTGAGTGCTCCTTCGAATCCACCATCACACTGTCTAGTGTCACAGTGTGAAGGCCAGTGTACTTGTGCATCGATGGAGTGTGTGGTGGTGTGAGTGCAGGTGGTTGGTTTAGCTGATGCACTGGAGTAGGATAGGTTGAATGCTGTGTGGTGGGTGGTGTAGAGTGTGGGAGCAACAACTGCTGCACTGGCATGGTCCCAGGTAGTGGACTTTGTGGATACTGTGCCCTTGCGAACCCACCGGATTGGCTACCAAAGACTAGAGTCATATGCTATGGAGTGTACAGTGGTGGTTCAGGAGGTAGAGATGTTATACCCATCGTCCGAGCAATGAGGAGCTGAGGCGACGACTGAGGCAGTGGTATGGTGGGGTGAACCTACAGTGCTAAATGAGGTTGTGTTGGGACTTTAGGAACGATAAATGGAACAACCAAATTAGGGTTCATCGACAAAGCCATGTCTTGGAGCTATTGTGCAAGGCCATTAAATGCTCGGCATGCATGGTTTGAGACCCATCCGTGGTGGTACCAGGGGACGGGAGTGACAACTGACCTGACTCAAAGGAGGGTATAGACACTGACTATCCAAGAGGTAGGGAACCTACAATGTCATAGTGAGCTAAGTGCCAACAGTGGAGGGACCTTGAGAGAAAGTGATGGTCAATGGCATCTCTGGAGTCTGAGTGGTGGTCACTATGACAGACTCAATAATTGGCTCCAAACTGATAGTGGTCTGCTAATATCTAGGAGCGAAAGGAACAAAATCTCCCTGCACTTGGAGGTGGTGTGGGAAAAAAGATGAGGGAACAACTGGCGTAATAGTAAGGGATGGAGGGGCTGAAGTCAGAATCTCCACCAAAGTGACGAAAAGGAGAATCTCACCAACACGCTGGGTCATGGCTAAGCGGGAGCGAGTGAGGACTAGAGTGCAACGGTAAGAAAAAGGGTGAAGCCTAGGATGAGCTATCATTAGAATTGACAAGTAACTCAAGGAAGGATGGTGGAAAGGAGGGTTGCAGGTGAGGTATCAGTGAAAAGAATGCTCAAGCTCTGGCTAAGGAACTCGTGTGTTGGCCTACACTACGTGTGAAGATAACAAGTTTAGTGTCAGAACCTGAAATAAAATAAAAGGTAATGCAATGTTTATTAGGGTAGCATGAATGTCACACATGCATTTGAATGCAACTAATATGCACTCTCTCACATTCTATGTGTATCCTAAGAGGTTGTTTACTTTAGACTCTCTCATGGGTGTATGGGTCTCCGACTAAAGGTAGAAAGTAAGATCCTTGTTCTAAATCTTGGCCAAAGCTCAGGTAGTGAACAGGTGGTGCGTTAGGAGCCTCGACCTTGCCAAAGCATGGGTTGTATCCTCTACTAACACTGACATGACTCCGGACAAAGGGGGACAGATTGGTATCTGGTCCTACGCTAAAGCAATAGAACAAGATAGTCGAAACTATCCTTCGCAAACTATGGGTGGACTCAGAAGAAAAGAAGATGCATGCTCTTATATGAAAAATTCATGCAAACTTGCTTGATGTTTTTACTTGCATTTTATTAGATCGAATGGGGAGAATGTGTATATGGGTTTCTAGTTTTGCCTAGATGTTGCTTTCATCTTGTGGATTTTAAATTAAGCCTGTAAAGAAAAGCAAGCGTGTCTCTACTTTCCTAGGCATGGCAAATGCAGAAATGGGAAGAAAACACCCAATCATAGCATAGAATCACCATACATCAATTCAAAAGGCATGATCATGGCATGTGTCGATATCATGTGCATGATGGTGAAAAAGGGCAAACAAACAAACATATCAAAAGACATGAATCAATGGTATATGTATGTGTAAGGTGACATAACAAATTGTGTAAATAAAACAATCCTCAAACAAAAGGCTTGAAGTATAGCAATCAATGACAAGCACAATGTAAGCAATATGATAACGGGAATAAGCGAAGATACATCACGAAAACGGAAAAGCACAAAAACGAAAGCCAAAGTCAGTATCGCCAGTGGAGTTGCCAGTTTCGGTGACCATGTACTAGCGAAAATCAACTTCGTACGTTGGGTGAATGTGCTAACCGATAGGGTCACGGCAAAGGGGTGAATCTGAGGATGGATACTCAAATTGAAAATAACATGACAAAACAAAAAGATAAGAGAGTCACTACCTAGTCTATTTATTGAAAAGATGAGGAAAACTGAGAGAACCACGATAAATTGCAAAATAAGTAAATAAAGCAAAAGGCAAGGAAATATGACTCCAATGCCAATAGATAATACAAAAGTCATTGTGAGAAGAGAATGGATAAGGACTCCTGTTATACACGAGGAAGGTGTTAGGCACCCCCGTACGCTCCAAGAGTCGGTCTCTCTATGCTTTTCCGCTCATATACATGGTAGGGCAATGCAATGAAATCCATGAACATGCATGCAACAACGTAAAAAATATGTAGGTGCGTATGCCAATTACTGTATGCCTTTTGGGGCAAGATGCATGATGTGATGAGAGCAAAAGTGCTATTTAATGTATGCCCGTGTGGGCACGAAGTTTGATGCAATGCATGCATAGACAAAGCAAATAAATAGAAGATCAGAGATTGCAAAACCGAATTAAAATGTGAAAACCAAGGACTAACACGCTCTGTCCTGTCCTTTGGAACCCTGGGTTTGCCACACAACCCATCCACGTGGCATATCTATGGTATCGGTACGTGGTTCCCATTGACGTTCCAAGCGGTGGACTTTCATTGCTTCCCTGGTGCGATCAAGGCTAAGAAAAATCGATGCAACCGTCTAGAAAGCAAGTTTAAATATTAAAGAAGACATCCAAATGCAAAAAGCTATCCTTAAACTGACAATGCTTATTCCCCACCTTTCGTTTATGTTGTTGGACTACATGTCCCTCTTCGGCCATGGTTGAGGACAGGAGGATGTGCTCGTCCCCTAGAGTGATTGGAAAGGCCAAGGAAGGGAGGAGGGAAGGAAAGGGGACATGGAACACAAGAACAATGCAAAAAGATGGGTGAGGGATCACTATTCACACTTAATGGTCGGTGGCCTCACGTGGACAGCGACCCATCACCAAAAAAAATGTGGCCAGTGCATGGTAATTGCTAGCAAGTGGTGGCTAGCGCTTTGGACATGGGAATTGCTCTCACAGTTGGGTCAATCTTCCTCCTCTCGTTCTTGGAGAATGGGATTATATAGGAGTAGGGTTTGCATGGGACACGTTAGATGAAAATCCCTTTGAATTGAGAGGTGAAGATTGGTTTTAAGGGATATAATTAGGATTTTGGTGGTGGAGAAGGGACATGGGGGCTCATGGAACATCCAAGTACATGTCCAAACCCATGTAAGCCAACGCAAGGCCTTAGACCAATGATCCATGAGGTGAATGGGACGATTCATTCGTTTGTGTCGCCACTGACCTAGAGATTCCATGCATTCTACCCATGCGACTTGTCCACAGTATCAGTACACAGTTCCACTCGGACAAAGTCAATTTGTTGGGTTTTGGGCTCGTTTCCAAGATGGTTGAGCTACCAGTGGGCCTTCAGCTTGTGGTTTGATGATGGCCTTTAATGCTGGAATGGTTTTAGGTGTTGGGTTGGATTTTGGGGGTGTTAATTGGGTATTAGAGATTTGGTTTAGTCCGTCGTGACCAGTATTGGTGACACAAAATCGGGGTGTCTACACAAAGCACAAACATGGAGAGATATTTAAGAAAAAACCACAATTTTCTAAAGCACTAACTGAAGATGGAAATATGCAACCAAATTTAGAGAAACCAAATTGAGATAGAAACGCTCAACCCAATTTGGAGGCATCAAATCTATTTTTTTTCAATCTTGACTTGGATAATCTTCCTTTTAGATCCAGGTTCACCGCATAATATTATGGAATATCATCTTTATGTTAGGCATGCAATTCATAGAATATATTTGCTAAAGCCTCCATGTCAATCATGTTAGTATAGATTTCCTTACGGAATGGAAGAGAGACAAGGAATCACAAGTTTATTGTTTCATTATTTGACATTGATCTGTTTCATAATTGATTGGAATACTACAAACAAAAAGATGTTATATATTGCTTATTTTGTTATCTTTTCAAAACAACCTTTGGTGATCAATAAAGTAGTGATGTTTTTGTTGCCATGAATTTTTCAAGTTAAAAGAGGAAGGAGAGATTACTAGAGAATATTAGAGAGCATAATAGTTGTCACATAAAATGCTATAGAATTTGTTAAGATTTATTGAAGCAAAAGAACCACATTAAAGTTGCTTTGGAGAAGCAAACTATTTAAATTCAGAGTGAGTATTGTACTCATCTATATTCTATATACATCAGTTGCTTGCGTTCAACTTGTTCTTAATCAATGATTGTCTCTTTGCAGACACGATGAATCTAATAGTTCACTAAACATGATAGTATCACATATCGATATCAAAAAATGTTTCCTCGTGTAGACACCCTAGATTTTTACAAATGATCACGAGCGCATTTTGGAAGATAGATTTGAGCTACGGTGGCGGTGGAACTCTTACTTTCCCTAAAATACCCCATTCACTTTCCCCAAAACACCCTAAAATACCACTAAATATCCCAAAATTACCAGAATCACTTAAACTCATTCACCACAATCCATAATCACCTGGTGGTCCCAAAAGGTTAGAATACGAGCCCAGAATCAAGCTGTTTGGATCACTATCAGGTCACACAAGCATTGCTGGCGGATCGTAATGGTGGATAGATCTGACAGTTTTAACCGCCGAACTCAGTGGGCAGATTCAGCTGGCAGAGAACACTAGCAAAGTGCCATGTTTCAGTACAAAGGGTGTAGGAGTCATTTGCTCACGCCAACTCATCCAATCTTCGATGTTGACGACTGGGATTGATCGAAGGCTTGTGCCACGACTTATAGAGACCATCATACCCTTGATTAAACCTTGAATTCACCAGCTAGAGCCATCAAGATCCATTACCGCCATCCATCTCTAATGGTTACACATCCAAAACCTAAATTCAAAGCTCTTGCCTATTTAAACCCATCTACGTCATACGAGAGAAGGGGGTCACTATTTCTTTTCCAACTCAAAACTCCTAGCTCCCAAGCACTTCCAGCTCCAATTTAGGCGATCTCTCGTTCAGCTCCAATGACTGACACTTCCAGTGGATCACTCCACCAGCAAATTCCTGACGTCCAAAGCCATAGCATAGTTGGAACGAATGACGTTCAAGTACTCCAATCATTCGACTAACTCCTTCACGCGCAAAATCACATTGCAGTCCTACCTTTCGCCGCCAACTACTCCGTGGTTCCATCAATGTCGCACCAGCTTCGGAGAGCCCAAGGTGAGTCATAGATACTCTACTAGTAAGTCCCTAGTCCTAATCTTGTCTCAGTAGAGTCTTCTGAGTGAGAATGTGCCACGTAAATTCAGCTTTTACTCTTCTTCTTCTTCCTCTCCGACGATCACCGGAGTCGCTGGAGATGAATTGTTTTTTCCCATTCGCGATGTGTTCAGAGCCTTGAACGAGGTCAGTAACCTTTGGATTCAACATGAGTATGTCATGGTGGATCTCTTTCCTTCCTTTTCCTCCACCACAGACTGAGTTGCGACTCTCATCAAAGCCTGGTTGGAGTTTGCGACAGTGGATGCAAGAAAGATGATCTTGAGTGCTCTCTTGCTGTCAATTGCATCCTTCTCTTCCCTAGATCTTTTCTTCATCTAACTTGCCTCCACGGACCTTGGATGAAACTTGTTAGCTTTTGTCCAAGCCAATTGGTGTGAGCCCCAACGAGCTAGGTGGGAGGAGAGATCCATTTTATGATCTAGATGCATGACAATGACTCTTTTACTCTACTCTTGCTTTTCCGATTTTACTTCGAGCTTTTAGTTTCCATTTTATAGTAAATTTGATCGAAGCTTGCTTTCTGGACTAGCAATGGGTCATGGGAGTTTCACCAACAGTTTGTGTCGACGTGTCGTTTAGACGGATCGTCATCACAGATACCGTTAGTGATTCTGCCTGACGATTTTAGCAGATGAATCGTAGTGGCAAGAATCACTAGCAAAAGGCTCTGAGACCAGACAGTTACAAAGGTCATCTTTGTTTTCTTGCTTTGACTTTCTTTCAATCTTCAGATCATTGTTTGTTTTTTAGTATACATTTTCTTCATTGCATCCACATTTATCGCTCAAGGGTGTACATTAATTAGCATCCTAATGTTGACATTGTTTCACTAGATTTGGATTTGTTTCTTATAACAACTCCATGACTCTCTTTTATATGGTGATTTGATTTCTACTTTCATATCGTCCAAGGACGTACATTAATTAGCATGCAAATGCCTACATTGGCCCAAATGTGGTTTATTTTTCCTTATTAACTTTCACAAATGTTTCTAGCCTTTCCGTTTTCTAAACGAGATTCTCTTTGTGTTTAGATTTCCTTGCATGATTCCCTCTCGCCCAAGGGCGTACATTAATTAGCATTCTTATGCCTACATTGATTTCTGAGTTGCTTCCCTTTTCTGAATCTTGTGGTTTCTGTTTGCACTTTTGGTTGAGTTGTTTAGTTTGAATTTCTCGTCTCATTTATCGCATTTATTTTAGCATGACAGCAAGCATACATCTATGACTAAGTAAGCATTCATGAGCATGCATTTGCATTTTGCGACACAAGCGAGCGATCAGCCTAGAAAGATCGATTTCTCAGGCATATGGTGGTGCCTAACACATTCCCCATGTGTAACAGAAGACCTTATCCTTTCTTTGGTCCACCATGGCCAGTGTGTTGTATTCCATTGGCACAGAGCATACATACATTCATTTGCATTGTTTTCTTTACAGTTTTGTGCATCTGATTTTCCTTGCCTTTCCGGTTTTAAAAAGATTAGGTGGCAACTCCCTTTCCTTATCCATTTCTTTTCTTTGGTGATTTTGAGTCGCATGTCCTTCCTCGAATTCACCATCTTTGTCGTAACCTTGTCGAGATTCTTTATGTACTTCCATGCATGAGGAGTCAGGTGGTTCCATCGGTATGGTCACAAGAACTGGTGACTTAGCTAGGGATACAAGACTTCCACTTTCGTTTTGGCTTTTCGCTTTCTTGGCTTTTGTCCTTGTTTACCTTGTTTCGCGTTTGCTTGCTTGCTTGCTTGTCGTCTTTACTAATATTTACATGCTTGCTTCTACATGCCTGTTGCTTGTTGTGTGATTTCTTTTACACACTTGTTATGCCACAACACTTGCACATGCCATGCTACTTGCTTTATGATGTGATGAATGTTTTCTTTTCACCATTATGACAACACAACACTAACACATACCATGATCATGCCTTTTGCTTGTAGTTTGTTTGCCTACATGCCGTGCTAGGGTGTTTTCTTCCCTTTCGCATTGTGCCATGCTTAGGAGAGTAGAGACTTGTTTGCCTTCCTTCCTGGTTTAAAATAAAACACATGAATTTAGAAAATAAACAATAAGGCATAACTAGTGACAAGTTTGCATTTTCTCCACCCAGCTTAATAAAATGCAAGTAAAACACATAAAAGCATATTCACATGATTGATCATATAGAACATGCATCTTCCTCTCTCTAGAGTCCACCTACTCAATCTGAGAAGGATAGTTCTGGTTACTCATTTTATAGCTTCAGCGTAGGATGTGTGGTTGATCCGTTCCCCTTGTCCAGGGTCATGTCGGTCTTAGTAGAGCGTACAACTCACTATTATTGTAGGAGTCAAGGCCACCAATACACCACCGTTCATCGCTTGAGCCTTGGCTAGGAATGGGATGGGACCTACTTTCTAACAAGAGTCAAAACCTAAGTCCATGAGTACGTCCCACGTGGTCAACCCCATACGGGACATGCATGATGAGAGAGTGCATTCTAGGACATTCATTTGCATTGTGTGTCATTGCATGCCACTTTAATAATTTGCATTTGCATCTGTTGTTTAGGTTCTAATGCCTGTTTCTCTTGCCTGTTTTCTCCAAGTAGCTTGCCGCGAGGTCTTTGGCTAGGAGCTCAAGTGTCTCCGTCACGGGCGGCCTCCCATGGTTTTCTCCTCTTTTGACAGTAGTCCATTGTAGAGCTTGTGCGCTTGCTTTTGCCGCAGTCTCATTCGTACTTTGCTTGTGGTTAGCTATGGCTTAGCAAACTCGCAATCCACCTTCTGTTGTCTTGAAGGGGCTCCCGAGTCTGGCTTCTCCTTCTCTCACTTTGGCTACTTCTTCTTCCCTTCATGTGTCCTGATTTAGGGTGCATGAAAATTTTGTACCTCCTTTTCCCATACAGCTGCAAACACAAGCCTATCTAGGGTCCATCATCGAGTCTATCGCGGTGACTACCATATAGGTTCTAGAAGTTCTGCCACCTACACCACTCTTCTTGGGCCCTCTTGTTTCAAGAGTTCATCTAGTTGTGGCTATTTTTGCTCTAGGGTCCGTCCCTATTTCACTTTTACCTTCTGACCTATCTTTTGATGGGTCTTCGACCATGCAGGCTCAACGTCTGAGGACCTTGGCCCAGAAGCTTGAGCACATGGCTGTTTCTCTTGATCTTATTGAGAGTCTTCCTCTTTCGACCCCTGAGGTTCTAGTGCAGACCACTATAGCGTTGCAGGCTCACCCCACTACACTGTCGCCCATACCATCGCACTAGCTTCTCACTACTCCAGCAACGAGGGCGTCATCTTTGCTTCCTGCACTACCACTACATTTGTCACAGCATGCATCACAATCACTAGGCGGCCAACCCATTAGTTGTGCAAGAGTATAGCATTTCTCGAATCCATTGCCCAGAGCCATACCGGTGCCACAGCTATTACATCCATGCTCAACACCACACTCAACACAGCATGCTCACTGCCCACTTTGGCATCAGTTCAGGTCTCAATGTGTAGGACACCACTATGCACTGTACACACACTTTCCACCTCAAGCCAGTGCATCATGTCGCATCAACTCGGCAGCGACAACAACCTAAGCAAAAGCGAGGCCACTACACTGAAAGTGACTACACTCCACTAGGTGTACCACTAAGTGTCATTTTCCCTTAGGTTGTGTCATTACTGAGGCTCCCAAATCCTCGTTCGCCAGCAAACCCACTTCCCTGGTGGTATGACATAAGTGTGCACTGTGATTATCATCAAGCCTCGGGGCACTCAATTGATAATTGTTTCACTCTGTGAGATGTCATTTAGACCTTGATTGACAATGGGACAGTCGTCGTTGGCATGCAAGGGGCAGCACCTACATCTATACCTGTGCCTTCACCTACACCTAGTTTTACATGCATCACACACACACAACACCATCGAGTCGGTGCATCACGTTGCACTAGCTCAGTAGGGACATCAACAAAGGCAAAGGCAACCTCATTGCAAGGAGAGCGACTTCACCCTACTCGTGGAGTCATTGAGCAACGTCTTTTTGAAAGTGTGTCATTCTTTTGGCTATCGGAGGTTCATTTGTTGTCGAACCATCTTCTGGAAGGGTACAAGGCGAATCCGTTTTGCCAATTCCATCGAGCCCATGGACATTCGAAGAATGGGAGCCAAACTCTTTGGAATGCTGTTCAGGATTTGATTGACAATGGTGTCATTGTCATCAATCCATAGGAGGCAGCACATACACTAGCACAAACACCTACATCTACACTTGCACATGCACGTGCACACCGTAGAATAGCCACCCTTATCTAGTTTGAGTTGGCAAGCTCTGAAGATGCTGGAAGCTCTGGGGTTTTTCTCCTCTCTTCCAGTTCTTTCTTGAGGAATCTATTTGACCTTATCGACTTTGTTCGTCCTCCTGTCCTTTCCCAATTCTATTCGGTGACACTCACGTGCGCTACTCTTGTTCTTGTTTCTCTGTGGGGGGGCCTAGCCAAAAGTTTGCTAGTTTGTCGCATGCCGATCTGACTCTACGCATGCAAGTACCCTAGATCCAACAAGAAACAGCAATCACAACGATTGTTAATTCCAGCAACAGTTACAGTCCCAATGACATTAATAGATTCAACAAGTTTCAGCGATAGATGTAGTCTCAACAATAATTTCAGCAGCTTCAGCCACACTTACCCTAGTTTCAGTTTTCAACAGCACTACCAGATTGGGCAGTAACCCCAATAGTATCAATAAGACAGTAGAGAGACTAAAGCCGTATCCTTTTCCTTTGTTTGTTTTGTGGTTTCTTTTTGCATTATCATCATATATTGAAAACTCAAAAATAAAAAATAAAACATAATCAAAATCAATAAAAAAACAACAAAAAAAATAGAAAAATACAAAAGTCAAAAATCACAAGATTTAGAGAAAGCCATTAGAAAACATTAGAAAGCGACAAAAAGGTATTATGCTAGTTAACAACATTCAGCTCAATGACGAAAATCGAAAAAGCTTGACTACATCTGAATGGACTATTCCTCCTCAATTGAGACTACCTAGATGACCAAGTTAGTGAGGGAGCCATCATACATCAAAGTCAGGCGAAATGTCCAAACTCTATAAGAATCCTACACTTCCAAGAGGGAGATAAAATGCTAGGGTGGCTGAGCGAGTGAGCTAGAAAAGAAAATTTATATTTGCATGGGCATAATGAATAGAGAAAACAAAAGTCAGCCCATGAGCAAGAGGCGTGTGTTGTAGATCTACCATTACCATACCTTGGAGAGGAGTTAGAGTATGTGCTTGGTAAAATTACACGATTAAGGGTTTGACTCATCCTTTTGCAGTGAAAGCTTCCATAACAGACTAGGTGCCTATTACCTCCAAGTCAAGGTTAGAGCAAAGTCGTGCGTCTATAAGGGAGCAAAAGAAAGTCAATGATATCAAAAAAGCCTAAAGAGTTTGGCATGGAGTTCGGTCCATTACACAACCTTATTTATTGAGTTTGAGCGCCACCACTACCCATCGAGAGCCATCCATAGCTTGTGAGTCTCTATAGGGTCGATTAAATCAAAGGCATCCTCCTCTTCTAACAGGCGTACAACTTTCCAGCCTAACAGAGGGCAAACAAATAGTCGAAGCAAACAACCTAAACAATGAACACAATAAACAAGCAAAATAAATAAACACGAACAATAAACAACAAGAATCACACCTAATCAATAAAACATACATTACTTGACCAAACAATAAAGTCACTCTTGAACAATTAATTTTCTTAAAAAAAAACAAACAAAAACATAGTCCTCTACAATAGTGATCATCCTCACCATCTTGCTTGCTTGAGTCTCTTTGCTTGCATATTGCATTGCTCTACAGGATTTCATCAAGCGCCTTCAACCAAGGGCATTTCAACTGTTCATTGGTTAAAGTGCACATACAACAAGGACACCTATCAGTGCATAGGCTACACAGACTTGCAGACTCTATAGCACGACAGTGATCTCCCTAAAGAAGTTCAAGTTTTACAAACACTATCTGAGGAATACCTGGTGTAACCATGTCGGCGAGGAGATTCCGCAAAAGGATGCGAAATTGGTCAGCAAAAATCACGTCGAAAAAGCAAAATAAAATGCAAATGCAGGAGTCGCCACCTAGTCTATTATGGAAGACGAGGAAAACCATAAACATGAAAAAATCATGCAAACAATAAAAAGAAAGGTCTACGAAAACCAGAAATG
>JAMKQA010005256.1:0-20272 GCA_024699735.1 Posidonia australis
ATAAGGCACTAAGCATGGCATGGCATATCGCCCTCGGGCGTATATAGCAAAAGGTTGAAAAGCCGACATTTCATAAGCATAGGAGAAACCATAGAAGACCGATTATTCGGGCGTGCGAGGGTGCCTAACACCTTCCTCGTACGTAACAGGGATCCTTACCCAGATTTCTGGTTTTCGAAGACCTTTCTTTTTTATTGTTTTGCATGATTTTCATATTTTCTTGGTTTTCCTCGTCTTCCATAATAGACTAGGTGGCGACTCCAGCATTTGCATTATTTTGTCTTATTTTTCTACCATAGCTTTGCCGATCTTCGCATTATCTTGCGATCTTCGCCGGCATGGTGACACTATACATCCCATAATTCAAAGTTTATGGATTTTAGACAAATGATCATCCTATATTTCCAATAACTATAAATTATCCCATCAAAGAATGGTGGTCTATTATTGCTTTGCCCCTCTACAATATTATTGTTAAATGATATTGAAGCCATATATTCTAATAGATGATTAATCTAACTCTAGAAAACCTTGCTCTGATACCAATTATTGGATCGAGTGGCTTCTCTAGAGGAGGGTGAATAGAGAATCTTAATTTTCTAATATCAAATTACCCAATTTTAGGTATAAGTTTGACAAAATGAAGTATGTAACAAGAAACTATACCAAAATCATACAAGATTGAAATTAATACTAACTCATGCACATGAAGGAGATAAGAGACAATGAAGATACACGTTATTTATAGTGGTTCGGCCAAAACCCCGGCCTAGTCCACTCCTCAAGACCCGATCTTGAGATTTTCCCTTTATTTGCAAAAGATGCAACACTTACTTGTGTTCGCAATCCCACCAAAACAATCCTAGCTCCTTCCACTTCTTGTTCCCCAAGAAGTTTGAGCCTCTCCTTGTAGCTTTACAATCAATGACTTCCCTCTCACAGTGTGCTTTTACACTTGTATTACAATCTTGCTTGTGAGGAGAACGAAGATAGAATTTGAGCAGAGAGTTAAAGAAGTACAAGTATCTCAAAAATGTGTTGTACTATCAAGACACATCGAGGCCCTATTTATAGCCAAGGAACCGTCGAAACATGTGTCTAACGGCTAGAAAACGGTCAGAAAACGGCTATATAATCGGTATGCCGTTTTGATCAACGGAATGCCAAACCAATCTTCAATTAGCAACTCTCGGGCAAGTCGGTATGCCAGAACAATTTCGGTATGCCGAATTTTCTTGAGATGGTATACGGTTTTAACCCGGTATGCTGTTTTTCCTTCAGTTTTGCCATCACAGTATGTTTCGGAACTCCGTTGTATGTGCTGATTTTTCCTGCTTCGGTATGTCGTTTTTCTTCGGTATGTCATTTTTGGATTCTTCATCTTCAGTCTCGGAGTGCCATTTTATATTCCGATTTTTGCTGTATCGGTATACCGATTTTCCTTTGGTATGCTGATTTTGATACTTTCTTAAATTTACAACAAATTCTAAGTATACATGTCTCAATATATATTTTCAATATATCATACAGTTTACATGACTCAACTAATTTCTTCAACTTTTTCTAAGTATGTCATTTACAACAAGTGATTTCTTCTTTCATGAAAATATATAAAAATTCATTAGTCCAGATATAATCATCAAAACAAAATATATTTCTAACAATTTGGAACTCCAATACCAATAAGAGATGATTTATGGAAATTTATTTTCAATCCAGAGCAGGATTGAAAGCAACACAATATCCTATTAATATTTATTATGTTTTTCTCACTTGCTGATAGAAATAAAATGGTGTCATCTGCATATTGGATATTTACTATATGTGGTCCACCATTTGGTAACTGAATACCAGAAATTAATTTGTTCTCTACAGCAAGTGATAGCATCCTGTTCAAAGTGTGTGTAACTACAATAAAAAGGAGTGGAGATAAAGGATCTCCCTGTCTTAACCCATTTGATGCTTTAAAATATCCCTTGGGAGAGCCATTGAGTAAGATTGAGAATCTAGCATGTATGATACACATCCTTATCCAATTAATCCATTTGGGACTACATCCTAATCCAAAAAGGGAATCAAGCAAGAAATCCCAATTGACATTGTCAAATACTTTCTCAAAATCCAATTTTAGTATGTACCCAGGAATTCCAACCACTTTCATATAGTGCAGTGTTTCCTGAGCAACCAAGAAAAAGTCTCCAATATATCTTCCCGGTATAAAGGCACATTGAGCATTGTCAATTGTTTTATCGAGCATGGGAGAGAGTCTGGAAGCCAAAGTCTTCGTAATGATTTTATATAGACTATTTACTAAACTGATAGGTCTGAAATCTTTTATGCATTGTGCCCCCTCCAGTTTGGGGATAAGGGTAATGAAAGCCTGGTTAATAGGTTCTAGATAGTCTATGTCTGAGGTAGTATGGAGGTGATTAAAAACCTCAAGAATGTCAGATTTGACAAGATTCCAGAACTGTTGGAAGAAACAAAGGGAGAATCCATGTGGGCCAAGAGCCTTGTCTCCAGGCAAAAGCCCCACATTTCTGTGAATTTCTTCTAGGGAAAAAGCCACTTCCAAAACCTCTAGGTTTTGAATTTTAGTTGGGAATAGGATGACCCAGTTCAAAGTTGGCATGAATCTTCTAGGCTTATTAAATTACCTTATAAAGTGCTTCTATAATCCTTTGGAGATAATAGCTGGGGAATAGGTCATGTTGTCCCTGATCTTTAGCAAATAAATGGCATTTATTCTCCTTCTGTTTTTGACCATATTATGAAAGAAGGATGTGTTTAAGTCCCCTTCTTTTAGCCATTGAACTCTGGATTTTTGTTTCCAATATGCTTCTTGTTCTTGAAGCAATGTCTAATGTTCAACCATAAGATCCCTCTTTTGAGTCAAAAGATTTCCTTGAATCTGAGAAGATTCTGCTAGGGAATCTATGTGAGCAATTTGGGATTCAATGGATAATAGTCTATGATTCCTTTGCTCTCTTATTGGTCTAATCCAGTTTATTATCTGTTTTTTTAAATGTTTAAGCCTGTATGCAAATTTTTTCACAGGTGAGGGGGAGGCACAAATACTGTAAGATCTTTGCCAACAATATTCCATGAAAGACTTGAATCCCTCAATGTGAAACCATGACTTGTAAAATTTAAAAGGAGTAGGACCCCAATCTATGGGTGTGGTGTTAAGAATGATGGGAATATGATCAGAAACTACCCTGGTCATTCCCAGACAGTAGGAATTGGGAAATTTATTTGCCCAATCTACTGATACAAGAAATCTGTCTAGTTTAACCATTGTTGGTTGGGTTTGAAGGCCTGACCAAGTGTATTTGAAATTGTTTGGAGATAAATCCACCAAGTAGTTATTTTCTATGAAAGCATTGAAATGTTTCATGTCAAATGTTATGCCACTTCTAGCAGAGTGTGCATGTGAATATCTGATTAGATTGAAATCTCCCCCAATGACCCAGTTAGAATTTACCATTTTACTGAGGGAGTTTAATTTCTCAATAAAATCTATTTTTAGTCTAGGTTCGCAGGGTCCATAGACCCCTGTAAGCCACCAATCAAAGCCATCTGCATGATTTCCAAAATTCATAGAAAGACTATAGGTAGCAGCTATTGTATTACACAATATAAAAAATCTGTCATCCCATCCAATAAGTATTCCCCCAGAAGCCCCAAGTGAAGGAATAAAGGACCATTGGTTTAGTAGGCCTCCTTCTAGAGATCTGAGAATACTTGGGGAGAAAGCCTCTAATTTATTTGGTTTCACTAATAATAAGAATGTTGCTTTTATTAGATCTAACTAAGTTACTAATAACTCTTTTTTTCCCACTAGCACCCAACCCTCTTATATTCCAAGCAGAAATGATCATTGATATTGGGGTGAAATATAGAGAGATGCTAAGTTCTCAGTCAGCCTAGCATTGTCATTTAAATTAATGCGAGCTAATCCCTGTTCTACTCTAACAGAGTCAAGGAAATTCTTAGCTTCTTCTGTGGTATTTAGCAAAATACCCATTTTCCCACAAAAGCTGTTAAGCTAATCATATGACTCCCAAGTAAGGGCATCATTCAAAAGATAGCTAGAGTTATCTACAGAATTGGAACTAGCAGAGTCTGAAGTAGGGGTTGAAACAGACTTATTTAAAAGTGAATCATTATACTGTAGAGCATTTGTGGCAGAGTAAGAAACAATATTACCTGGGGCATGAATGGCAGTTGATGGGTGGGTCTCAGAGGCAACTTCAGAAGGACCTCCAAGCTCGTCCTTCTCCAAACAGTTATAAACTGCTAGAACCTTTTTAAATTTGGCCATAGATAAATTTCTAGCTTTAATTTCTACCTCTACAAATTTGGATGTTTCATCCATAGTATGATTGGTCTCAGCTTGAAGAGGATGGGTGTATTGGCTGGCTGGATAATTGTGATCAGCCCCTGAGGTAGGGGAAGCAGTAGGCAAAATGCCAGCAGAGTTTAGTGAGGGATGTATAGTGGGACTAATAGGTCTAGTCCAAACATTCTTACCACTCCTAGAGTTCTTATTTCCTTTACCTCCTCTCCATCCTCTATTATTTTTGAAAGGTTTACGGATAGGATGGAGACCGTTGGATCCAGACGGGGATGGGGTAGTCTTAGTGAGCCAAGCAGGGAAAGAATTTGTGGTAGAATCAGGAAAGGGAACACTGGAGGGGTAGATATCCCATCTACGACGATATTTGATAGGGTAGACAAAGTTTCCAAAGGCAAAGAATTGACAATCAGGAATGTCTTTCCTTGGGTGGACCCTAATTCGAACTCTAGAATACCCTAGAAATTTTGCAAATTCCATGGATAGGTCTACTTCCAGCAACTCAGCAAAACCAAAGATCATATGATAAAATATGTCTATATTCCAAATATGGTGTGGAATACCTTCAAGCCTAATCCACAACCCTTCTTCCTTTAGGGTGAAGACCGCATTAGAGTTGGGGGACCAGGGTATGAAGGAGGCGAAGATCATCTGGAGAGATGCTCCGTACAAGTTTAGATTGTCATTTCGAGCTTTTGTAGAGGGGAAGACCAATAGAAATTTTCCTGGAGAAAAAACTTATACCTCTACTTCAAAGGCAACATGACCTGATATGATCCACTAATGATTCCCTGGTTAGCTGAGAGGAGTGGGAGGTAACTATAGCACTGCGAGACAAGACTAGGAGGTGGTCACACACTGTATCAGAAGGAGGTAAGATTGTGGGGTTGTGAGGAGAGAGGCCAGCCATACTGTGAGGAGGCTTGAGGGGCCTGAGAAAATTTACAAATAGCTACAGTGTGAGTAGAGGATTTACACCTAAAGTAGGTTCCAGCAAACTTACAGTTTTTTCTAAGATGACCTTGAAAGCCACAGTTAAAACACCTGCCAGTTGAGCGACAGAATCTTACCCGAGGAGAATAGGACTTCTTCCTTGCGACCACCTTCCAGTCTCTTAAAGAGTGCTTTTGGGAGGCGGAAGGAGTGAAGTTCCCAGACAGGACTCCAGCCTCAGGAGAACGGCAGGGGGGGTGTTGTTTAGAGGAAAGGAAAAAATTACAAATCTGTTTCCGACCCCAAAATATCTTCCCTCTGAAGGAGAAGGAGTGGGAGACGATGTATTGTGATGATATCCTATGTCGGAGTATATCTTTGTGTCAGAGATATGCTCCGCAATACACGAAAGCCCACTGGAGGAAGAGGGGTATTGGGGGTTATTCTTATAAAGTTTATGAGTTGCATACGGCGAATTAATATCATGAGAGAGAAAAGGATTGTGTGCATTTATATCAGAGTAGGTACAGCCATCCTTAGGGGACACTGAAAGGCCCGTCAAAAATGGGGATGCGATAGTTTTATCATTAAATTTACATGATATGCTTTCCCTAGCGTAATTAGCAAAAGGAGGATAATGCTTAATTACCGGATTTGTTGTAATAACTGGGGGTTTGTATACCGTATAATTCCACACAGAAGTCGAGGAGGTACCTGACATCCTGACGCATCTGTTAGGACTTGGGGAACTTGCCCCCAAGGTTATCCTTTGACGAAAGGGGAAACAATGATCTTGTGGTCGTCGACCAGAACAGGAGACAATGACGACGAGAAGAACATCGTCCGGAGAGCTCTCATGGAAAGGGGAGAGGGGAATTTTCCCCAACCAAATTCAGACAATAAGATATTTCAGAGAGATCTGAAAGGGAGGACTCACTGTTTCTCTTTTCCTCCGAATCGGAATCACAAATAGGGTTGCAGGAGGATACGTAGCAAATAGCAAACCGTTCAGTATGCTTATTCCTCTTATTAATCATAGAAGCATGATCTGAATAATGGAATACTAATAAACAAGGTCTAAACAAAGTAGTATCAATATTCAATCCATGAGCTAAATCACATCTAGTAAGAAAACACCACCAACAGAAAGACAAGCTAACTGTCATATAAAGATTATCAAAAATCCTATCCAGATGTTTTCCCGGTATCAACCCAGGGAACAGCATAAGCTCTGATGCATATTGAAAAAACACAAATCGCCCCCGATCTGGCCATTCAAACCTAAAGCCCCTCGTTCGCTCCTCAGAGCCAGTAGATTCCGAGAGGGGACCAAAAGGGGTTTCAGGAGAAACAGCAAGAGGGGAGGGAAGGAACCTCCCAGAGGCGCATACCTGGGCGTGGGTGGTAGAGAGAGGGGGGAAGATTTGGCCGACCTGCGGGGAAAAGGACAGAGATCCACATCGTCGGGTGTTTCTTCTTCGACCAGGCGACTCTTGAAAGCCAACCAGTCGAAAGACGTCGCTTTGTGCAGTAGATCACTAGAGCGGAGGTGGCCGGGGTGTCGCAGGCGCGAGGGTTGATTAAGATGATGTTGCCTACCCCTTTTTTCCTTTTTTTTTTTTTCTTGTTTGGTAACTACCTTCTACTCCCATGCTAGATGCGATCGAACCAGCATGGGAGTAGAAGGTAGTTACCAAACAAGTAACAGCCCATCGCTGTCTTTAAAACTATAACAGTAGATCTATATAAACTCAGATTTTGTTGGTACTCGCGTAATCTCAAACAAGTCGTTTAGTTCATGTTATTTTAATTGACATCTACATGCAAGAATAGTGAGAGATAGAATGTCCGCAATCACTTATTGGAGCTTTCTTGTCGTTGTATGGGAGGCTGGGGACTCAAATCTTAGGGATATATGTGCTTTTTGGGGAAAAAAATGGAATTAGGGAATTTCAAATTTAAGTCATTCATAATCATACGATGATTGAGAGACTCAAACAAGTTAAGTAGATTTAGAATTTCCGAATCAAGTGATCGACTCACTAACTGTGTCGTTCAAAACATGTGAGCTTAAATAAATTCAAGTAGGAAATATAACAACGAAATCTATCCAAGTGTTTGGACTTCGGAGGCGTCAAAAGGGAAGTAGACTTAAAAACAATTAACATTTTTCCTTTGCAATTTGAAAATTACATAACGAATTAAGAAATTACAAAATACACCTATACATGGAAAATTATAAGGCTAGAGCAAACATGTCTGGCTCTCTTATGATTGCTAGAGCAAAGTGGCATTATAAGGCTAGCCTAGGCCACTAACAAATGATCGAACCAAGCTCAAGTGGAGCAAGATTGCCCAAGTGAAGTGTTAGAAAGTTGATATAGAGTTGGTGCACGAGGTGCTGCACTGGTTGATTTAGAGTTAGTGTTATATTCTGAGAGTTTGAAGTATTGCATAAACCACGAACAGCCAATATTCACAAATGCCCAATAAACTACTCAAACAAAAGATATGTATTAATTACTTGTTGCAGTGGCACGGAAAATATATATTGTCGCAAAATGCTAGATTTGACCATTACATTTCGCTCCTAGGTGGATCATGTAATGATCTATATATCCGAACTTTTGAAACGCCCACATGTTCTCCTTTAGTAAGAGCAACACATGTACCACTAGGCGTCAAAGACACGAGACAGAGGAAGAAGTAGAATAAACTTGACAATTTATGACACAACATGATATAACCATAATAAATCTCGAATCTTTCTAAGATAACATGACACTTAACTAACCACATATATTTGAAAATCACAATCCTAGTAATACAATAATCTACAAATAGCGACAATTCCCTGCTCGACTCCCACTAACCCCACTTAAACTCGTACCATCTTATAACAGGTCGTTAGATCAAAAGTTCACTAAAAGCCCATATGTAGAGTGACCGAGGTATCGAGTAAACCATCACTAACTACTAAGAGTCTGTTTGGTAGAGTTTCAACTTTTGAACCCAAATGTAGAAACTAATTTCTGGCTAGAAGTTGTCATAACTCAGTTTCTAGAAATATAAAAGAATTACTATTCCAAAAGCTACATACTTCTAAGAAATTGGTAGTATTTGATAGAACTGTTGGATCATTATAACTTCTTGAGAGAAACTATATGCTCAAAAGTTATCCAAAAGTTCTACCAAACAGACCCTAAGGTAACGTTTGGTATGTTGGAATGGAGACTCAAATGGACTGGAATGGAATGAGAGAATTTCATTCTGATGTTTGGTAGAAAAAACAATCCTTCGAATAGGCATAGGAATGAAATTCCTATTGAACATAGAAATTTCATTCCTTCCCGAAAGTAAGGAATTTGATTTCCATTCCATTGAGAATCATCCTGAAAACGTCATGTGCCTTTCTCTGCGGTCGTTCGTCCTTCTCCGTGGCCATCTTTTCTCTTCTATGGCGTGTTCTCGACGTCTTTCACTCTCCTTCTCCTCCTCTGAGGCCCTCCTTCATCTTCTACGACCTTCTCTCCTCCGCAACTATCTCTTTTCTGTATTTTTTTTTTGATTTTTTTCCTATGTTTTTCTGTGTATGTATTTTTTTACAAAGAATATTAATATTTTTTATTGTCTTCTTTTTCTACAAAGAATTTTTATTGTACCAAGAATATTTTGTTAATGGTAATTTAGAAAGGATTATCTATATTAATGTTAATTTAGAAAAAAATTATCTATGTTAATACTTTTATGTGTATGTGTATATTGTAGTGTGTATGGGAAAAAATTATTTTAATTTTTTTTCCAAATTGATATGATATTTTTGTTAATATGTAGTTGTTAATCTTCCAAATTTTATATTTCCATTTCGATTCTGTTCTTATGTATCAAATATTGGAAAGGAATTGTCTGTCAATTCCATTCTGTAATTCTATTACACACTAAACACAAGAATGAAATAAATTTATTTTATTCTATTCTATTCTATTCCATTATAAATTCCATTCCGGAATTCATTCCATTCCTCTCTATTTTCATTCCAATGTACCAAACGCAGCATAAGAGTTTTAAAAGTCCATCACCTTACTAGGATGGACTTCCCTACTTAACACAAACACTTTTCTCACGGATGGACTTCCCTTGCCGATGCATTTTTACATACCACTGTGGTAGACTGAAAGTAACAATAGTATCATAGAGAAGTTGTCTGGTGTAGTCCGTGCAGTCGGACCGCACTAAAAAATTTTCTTAATATTATAAGTTTACAAAAAAGACTAATACAAAACAAAGGAGAATGAAATGGATAATGAGGGCAATTTTGTCTTAACAAGCTGTTATCTAACACGAGGGGATTTCAAAGGAGCTTCAAATGTGAAGACGATACACCAATTTTTTAACATTATTTGTGAAGTCAACGACGTATATATAATTTACTTCATTTTCTAGCTTAAATACTTTGATAATGCAAAATATCTTTTAATAGCCATATACGGAGCTAGGATCCTTGATGATAGATGAGATAATGAGACGAGTACAAATTAAGGACACACTCGTGGAAGATAAACCAGTAAGGAGAAGTTCCTTTTCTTCCTAGGATGAAGACAATAGAATTCCACAATATTCGACTTGGTCCCTGCAGTGTACGTCTAGAAGATCTTCGCAGTTCTCACTGCGTGTGGTTACTGGTCATAGCGAAGAGTTCCAGTTCCTTCCTACCCACCAACTAGCTTTACTTTTCCTCTTTCCCATTCACTGTCTATCATTTGACCTCTCCGAAGTGTGAAGAACGTGGGGTTTATATTTGCATTTACATACTTCCAAGCAATAACCCAAAAAATCTCATTATTGTCACCACCATAGTAATTTAAGAGTCTGTTTGTTAAAAAAATCTGATTATTGTCAGATGTGGTCAGAGGCAATAACCCAAAAACCCCACTACTTCCAACTTCTCTCTTAACCCTTTTCTTTTTTCTTTTTTGTGCTGTTAAAAAACTAGAGAACCAAGAATTTTGACTCAGGAGGAAAAGCGAGCTAAAGATAAGACCTACTTCTGCTTATTCTCGGGAGAAATGCTACCATGTAACTTATTAGCACCTCAGAAGCAGAAGTACCTCCAGCCGAACACACCCTAACACTGCCTAACATGCTACAATGGCAAATATATTTGCTGTCATGGGTTTGCTGTTGTATATATTGCCACATGCTATAGAGGCATATACAGCGGCAAATACATTTGCCAGAATACCCACGGTCGTATGTTATAGTCGCAAATATATTTTGCCGCCATACTATTTTCAAGTATTTATTCATCTTTCTCATAATTCATGTACACATCAATTAATACATGTGTTCGATTTCTTATTACGTGCACAATATAACATAAAAACATGCATTCCTACGAGAGAATATCAAATATTACCTTTATATTTCAAATAAAATGAGTACATACAAGAAACAGGTTTCTACAAAGTTTCGAAATCATCCGTCTAGAATCCAATTGATTTCATACAATCCTAAAACAATTTGCAAGCTCAAATAAATGAAGCTCTGGCATAGCATGTGCATTTTTAATAATGTATGCAGGCTTTCTTCGTGGCAGGTACCATGCCTCCACACTTCCATCATCTGAAGCATAAAAGACAAATGCTTAGGAAACGGGAACATATTTGGAAAAGAACTGCACAAATGGCTTAAGAAGCTCAAATATCTAAGAAACAAAAGAAAGATGTTAGTCAAGTAACATGCAACGTATATGAAAATCACATGATACACAAAAAAGAAGAGCGTCCAAGTTAACATAGTATGGTTGGTTCACCATTATACGTTGAGGATAGATTTCAACAATTCTGCTGCTCCAAAAATATGCAATAAAATACATATATCTAGGCGCATATTGTAAAAACCATGCAAACCTTCAATGCAGAAATTGCACGATCCCAGGCAGGATAGAAAGATCATTAATTAATGAAAATGAACAAACAAATAAAAACTGAATCTGTAAATGTCAAAATAGAACCTTTTGCTATTTAAGTATAAAACTGAAGAGGAGTTTCGGAAGATAAACCACACACAAAACGAAAACGTGAATACAAGCAACTTTGGAGGGGTTTGTGTACTTAGAAAGTGGAAGAATTGATTTGGACAGAAAATGAATTCTTATTAACCAAATGAAATCCTAATGTTTGTGCACATGGTTGGAAATAAAATCAATGGAAAGTGAATTATGTTAGATTCTCATGGTGTAGTTGGCTACGAGGAGTGGAACTTCCACCTTCTTCCCAGATTCGAACCTCACGGACCGCAAGGAGAAAATATATATATATATATATACCTACCGATATCAAAAAAAATTTCTGTTGGATTCTCAAGTATAAAAGCCTAAGAAGAAATTATTTCCCACCTTTCTCCTTGAAATTTCGAGGGATGTCTCCCTACCCACACCACACCACTTCTCTCTCATGATCCTCACCTCTTTTCCTCTCTCATGATTCTCACCACTCTTCCTCTCCCACAATCCTCATGTCTCTACCTCTCACCAATTGGTGCAACAACTGTCCTCCTCCTTAACCCACCGACACAACATCCCCTCTCTTGTGCCCTAACCCATTATTGTAGTGTCCTCTCCCCAATGCCTTAATCTGTCGATGCAGCAATCGTCATCGTCCTCTTCCTCAACCCGCTGATGTCTATCTTCCTCTCCCCCATGCCCTAATCCACCGACACAATAATTAGACTTGTCAATTTCTGACACAACATGATAACACGATATGATATAACCGTGTTTGGGTTTACTCTTACCGTGTTTCGTGTACTTATCGTGTTTACTAAGTAGACATGATTATTAAACGGATCATTTTCATATCTAAGGTAAAAAATCTAATAAGTATACGATAAGTAAACGACAAATACACGTTACCTAATCCTATACATAAATTATAGCTTTCATTATTTTGAATAGTGGATGTTTATGATGTGTTGTAGACTTGTGATATTAACATATGGAATAATGGAACTTGTGCAATATTATTGAATGGTTGATTTCATGATCTATTGATTTGTCTTGGATTTTTTACGTATACAAAATGTGTAAATGTTTTTTTTGATATCGGTATGCATATATTTTCTCTTTGCGGTCCGTGAGATTCGAACCTGGGAGGGAGGTGGAAGTTCCACTCCTCCTGGCCAACTACACCATGGTAGTTGGTTCAAAATGTGTAAATATTAAATGTATACTAAACATGTAATCGTGTAATAAATGTGTAATCGTCTAATAAATGTGTAAATGTGTACTCGTGTCGATAAGATCGTTATCGTGTCAAAACTACACAATTCACTTAAACATGCACTCAACAAATCGTGTCGTGTATACATGCTAATAGACAATTCGTACTTGGATTTAGTATAAGATATACAATAATTAAATGAGTCGTGTTTGGGTTTAACATATACATATAATATACACATTTATACATAACATGATAGGTACATTACACGATCCGTTTGACACGTCTAACAACAATCCATCCTCCACCTCTAGCCACCTCCAGCTCCGACCATCCTTGTGGAGAGCAAGATCCATCACCTTACTCGCTATCACAAGAGAACCAAGAAGCTTCCTCTCGTGTGGAGGTAGTAAATGCTGAAATTATTATTTCTATGTCTCTAAATTTTTTATCTAGAAATTTACTATGGCGCAGATGAATCGTAAATGGATAGAGATATGTTAAATTTCAATAGGAATTTTACATGAGTTGATGTTGTGTATGTAGTTTTAGGTATTAGACATGATGAGTATTTTTTGGTATTGATGGAATGCATATGCAAAACTGCATATAGCTTTGGTAGGCAAAAATGTATTCTATATAGCTTTCCCCCAAAATTTTTTTCTAACAAAACCTTCTGAAACAATGCCAAGCAAATTTAATAGAAAAATTACCATCACTAGGAGCAGTCTATCTCATCTTATCAGGATCACTAGACAAGCAAAACTCTTAACTAATGATGTCTTTAATCATATGATCAAGAAGACCAAGAGATCTCAGATTACCATGTACATCACCAGAAAAAACATTATTAACCTGAATATTAGGATTAGTAACAATAGTCTCATCCATGTCTTTGACAAATCCTTCCAAGACTCAAACCAGAAGTTAATGTTGCCTATACCAATTACATCTCCAAATGGATTTTTTTCCTTTTCCATCCTGTAATTTGCATCATGATAGATAAAAACATATGTTTAATACCAAGGGTTAACATTTGTTTGAAAGGTATCCAGCCACTATAGTGCCAATGCTCATCATGGTATCAAACATTTTGCTGGAGAAAATGTAGGAATGACGCTGTAGGATTACAAATGATATTAGATTAGGAGCCTTAACTCTGAAAAAAGACAGTAAGTTCCTATGATCTTCATCTTCTATAAGAAAAAGAAGAGCATCCAAGTAAAAATAACATGCAACGTATATGGAAATCACATGATACACGAAAAAGAAGTGCATCCAAGTTAACTTAGTATGGTGCAACAACCGTCATCCTTCTTAACCCACTGACATAGCATCCTCTCTTCTGTGCCCTAACCCACTGACATAGTGTCCTCTCCCCCATGCCTTAACTTGCTGACGTAGCAATCATCATTATCCTCTTCCTCAACAAGCTAATGTCTGTCTTCCTCTCCCCCATGCCCTAATCCACCGACACAACAACTAGACTTGTCAATTTCTAATACAACATAATAACACAACACGATATAACCGTGTTTAGGTTTATCCTTATCGTGTCTTGTGTACTTATCTTGTTTACTTAGTAGACACGACTATTAAACGGATCATTTTCATGTCTAGGGTAAAAAAACCCGATAAGTATATGATAAGTACATGTTACCTAATCCTATACATAGATTATACCTTCCATTATTTTGAATAGTGGATGTTTATGATGTGTTGTAGACTTATGATATTAACATATGAAATAATGGAACTTGTGAAATATTATTGAATGATTGATTTCATGATTTATTAATTTGTCTTGGATTTTTCTACTTATACAAAATGTGTAAATGTTAAATGTATACTATAGATACCCCGATTTTGAAGTCACTTGGCAGCAGTTTTCTCTGAAAAGATGCTTTGATTGCATTCACCAAAACCCTAATTTTAAACCTTAAAATCCTAAACCCCAACTCCATGAAACCCCTCAAGCCCACACAAGCCCATATAGGCCATACTAGTCCACTCAAACCTAATCAAAGCAAGAAACAATAATTAAGAATTAAAACCAAACCAAAGTCATCTAAAACATTTAAAATCCAATTAATCAAGTGGAAACCCTAATTAAAGACAAAATTAAATAAAATCCACTTTAATTCACTTAAAATCCAAATTAATCAAATAAAAACCCTAATTAAAGACAAAATCAAAAAAAATCAATTTCAACCATTCAAAATCTAATCAATCAAGTGGAAACCCTAATTAAAGTCAAAATTAAATAAAATCCACTTAAATACACTTAAAATCCAAGTAATAAAGTGAAAACACTAATTAATCAAATAAAAACCCTAATTAAAACACAAAAACCCTAATTAAACTCAAATTCCTAATTAATTAAATCCAAAACCTTAATTAAAGTCTAAAACCCCTAAATTAAAATCCAAAACCTTAATTAAACCAAAAAAACCCTAATTAAATTCCAAAAAAACCTAATTAAATTCAAAATCTTAATTAAAATCCAAAACCCTAAAAAAACCTAAAATATTTAAAACCCTAATTAAACAAAATCAAAAACTTAAAGAACCAAAACCCTAAAATCCCAAAACACAAAAAACCTAATTTAAAGAAAAACCAACTAATTAAACCTTAAATCACAAAATCAGAAATTTAATTAAAATCATAAAACATAAATAAAAAGCCTAAATTAAAATCACAAAACCCAATTAAAAAACTTAAAATCAAAACCCTAAAACCCTTAAAAATCCCAAAACAAAAACCCTAAAACATAGGCCCAATCGCAGGCCCAATAACCCATTTAATCCATAAATCAGAAAAGTTTATAAGAGCAAAAAAATTTCGACGATCCTTTCCAGCAACCCCCGCCATCTTTGGTGAGATTTCTGGCGATCAATCCCAAGATTTCCAGCATTTATCCTCCTCTCCCGCGATCTCCAGACCTTCTTCTTTCATCACGCGATCGATCCTACGGTACCCAGTCGCTGAGGAGGATGATCGACGACGGGAGAGGGCTTCACCGGAGTTTAAAACACCCGCCGCCAACAGACCAAGGGAGCTCTCTTCTGTCGGCCTCTCCAAGCGCGATTGAGCCTCCAAAAGCGAGTACTGAATCCACCCTAGAGACCTAGCGTTATTCCACGCATCCAGAGCACCTCCTTCCACCCATTTTCACAACCCAAAACCTCCAGCCACCGTCGCCGGAGCAATCAAAGGACTGTCATCGAGCATTGCCTAGGAGACAGCGCCGCCAACCAGGTATGCCCCTTTCCCTACTATTTCAATCCAGCATGCCCCCGTAGGTTTAGTGGATCCCCCTAGATCATGTCACGGTGGGGATACGCCCCCTGTAAGCCGTCAACCCCCCTCCAGCGATGGGTTTCCTGTCGTCGGCGAGGCCTCAGGCCTCCTAACCCTAGGCGTGGGCCCGTGGGTCAACAGAGGAGTCCCCTTGATGTCCACGACTTGCGACCTCCGTTAACCGCCGATCACTACTGTGGACCTTCGCCGCAGAATCGACCAGGGATCTCCAGGTGCCTCGCTCCGCACCGTTGCTTCAGGGAGTTGCGCCGCCTTGCCATGAATCCCTCCACACTGTCAAGCCGTCGCCACAGCCCTCAGAGCGCCACTCCCACCGCCGTCGTGCCTGTCGCCAGTGCCGGAGGTGGGAGGAACACCTCAGACCTCCCTGGACCTCATCGTCACCACCAGAAGCCTCTGTGCACCTCTTTGATGCTTCCTCAACCTCCTCCCACGCTTAACCATCGCCGGAGCGCCGTAGCCACCTCACTGTCGTCTTCCCTAGCACCGACAAGCCACCCTACCAGAGCCAGAGATGGGGGGAGCATCCCGGACCACCCCAGCCTTGGCCGATGCGCTGGGGACACTCGCCTGGCCTCCCTTCAACCTCCTGGACCATCGTCGAAGCTCCTTCATCGCTGCAACACCGTTAGACAGTCGTCGGAGCTCGAGCTTGAGTGAGGACGTCGACGATACGCTTGCGAACTTCGAAGAAGATAGGCTTGGTATTAGGTCCTTCTAGTTTTAGAATTTTATAGTTAGGTCCTTAAATCTTTACTTTGAGGTCCTTTTGTTTTTGTATTTAAGCCCCAATAATTTTAAACAACTTTTATTTCTTTTATTATCACTGTAAATATTGCATGTTTTACCCTGTTTGATTTTAATTTCATTCTCAGTCTTGTTCATGCATGTTTTATAACACTTGGTCCTTGTTTTCATATTTTCTTTACATTTAAGTCCTGATCTTCTACATTGAGCCCTAATGATTTTTAAAAATGAGTTTCTTTGTGAAAATTTGCATCTTAAGCCCTAATAAACCTCATAATTACACTGATCATCATAAAAGCCCAATTTCCATCACATTCAGGCCCAGAAAGTTTGCATATAAGCCCCTAAGTTCTTAACAAACAATCCCAGAACACAGAAAATTTGCATCCAAGTCCTTAGATTAATTTTAAATCCATCATTTAGGGTTTTAAATCTTTTCTCACATATTTTTGATATTTTTCACTTATTGCATTTCATATCCTGCATTTAATCATAGATTCCCTTTAAAAATCATGTTTTCACTGTGAATTGATCTTTAGTTTCATATTTTAATCACATTTGCACTTATGTATGAACTTTGCACATTAGACCTTGAGTTTTCAGAAAATTACCAAATGTGCAATTTCACACATCTCAGTGCCACATTGTCATTAGATTCATCATTTTCACACTATGATAGAGACAATTGAATATTTTTTAATCCAAATTCCCACCATTTTTGTGAATTTTACATTTTGGTCCTTGTACATGTCCTTTATTGTGTTTACATTGTTTCATTGTTTTTAAGACCTTGTCCTTGGCATGTTTTCTTGCCAGTAACATTTTCTGGATATTTTGCACACAGTTTGGCATATCTTAGACCATGCATCATCCCCATACATGCATTTATCACACCTGGTCATTAAAATGACCAAATTGCCCCTATATCACCAATTCATGCATCTGCATGTTAGTTTTCGCATTCAATCTTGCATAATCCTTGTCCAAGTCATTCCTTAGCACTTTTTACACACTGAGATACACATTCATGCATTTTATATAGTTTTTGCCATATTTGCGTAGTAGTCCATTCCTTTTTACCGAGCTTGCATCTCATACCTTTCTTTCATGAATTTTTTTCACTTTGTTTTCGGAGTCCCTTATCCGATATTCGATTTGATTTTCTTTACTCCTACGTTTCAAATTTTTCGCTTTGATTTCGATTTCATCGCTTGAGGTCGTACAAGAACTGACCAAAAGGCCCACATTGGCCCATTTGCGAATAATTTCTCTTTTTTTATTTTCACGAGTTTTTCCATGATTCCGAGGACCTGGGTTGACCCCACTTTTTAACCTTTTGATATCAGTATAGTTTCTTGAGGCGTTCCTTCCAAAAACATTGTCATTTTATGTTATTTTCTTCGTATGTCGTCATTTGTCTGTTTTATGTGGGTTTCTTTGTAATTTTCACATTCAAATCTCCATGGTGTTTTCTGTGCTTCTAATGATTTGGGTCTGTTGTATTTTTGATCCCTTTGACACTAGTGTGATTTTTTGAACCATTCTTTAGAAAAACATTGTCATTTTATGTGAATTTCTTCACATGTTAAAGTTTGCCCGTTTCGCGTAGACTTCTTCACAATTTTTCCATCTTGATTTCTGCAAATGTTTTTCATGACTCTGATGACCTGACTTGTTTGCATTATTGACATTCTAGAGACCTGTATGATTTGTCGAGCCATTCTCGCCTAAAATCTTGTCATTTCATGTGATTTTCTTTGTCGTGTATTGCGATATTTTATGTGGATTTCTTCGCAGTTTTCACATATCACTTTGCACATCCATCCAGTCTTGCCTTGGCATTCATAGTAGCATGTTTATAGCACGATCTGGGCATAACAAGCATTCATCTAGCCTCTAGCAAGTGAATTAGACTAGAAAGATCGAGTTTCTTGGGCATACGAGGATGCCTAACACCTTCCCTGTGCGTAATAGGAATCCTTACCCATCCTTTGGTTAGTAGACATCTGGCCTTCACATTTGCATTTCATGCAATTAATCCTTTGTGGTTTGTTAGTGGTTTTCCTTGTCCTTCCCTTAAAAGACTAGGTGGCGACTCCATTTCTTTTTCATTTCGTCCTATCTTACGCCTTCGCCATCTTGGCATGACTGTGATCTCCTCCCTTTGGTGCGACTCTACATCGGATCTCCGGGTTCGCATGGTCACATATACTAAATATGTAATCATGTAATAAACATGTCAACGTGTACTCGTGTCAATCAAATCGTTATCGTGTCAAAACAACACGATTCACTCACTACAAGAAAATCTGCATTTTGCTAGGACAATATTCCTCGCTTAGTCCTCGCTGAGTCCTCACAAAATCCTCGTTACAAAGTTTAACGAGGACGTAGCGATGAATAATTATCCTCGTAGCTATGTAACTCGTTAAATCAATACTGCGATGATATATCCTCGCAATGTGATCGTGTAAAGTTAGCGAGCATATTACGAGGAAATATTTCCTCGTAATGTCTTCACTATATCCTCATAATTCCTCAGTAAATGCTCGCTAAATATCATGAGATTGTATCGTCATTCCAGTTTTAGCGACGAAATTGCGAGGATATTTCCTTGCAATTTGCTCTCTAAGTGCTCGATAAATATCATTTTCTTTGCGAGGATATAGCGAGGAAATGTCTTCGTTAATACTGGACAGTTAAAAAAAAAACAGTACATTATAGAATTGAACCTGCTAAAATTTAGATTCATATACTTGTTAAAATGACATTCAAATACATTCACAAGTACATTAAATTATACATATGCAGATTTTATAAAAAAAAAGTTTCAATCAATTATACAACATAAGATTTTACACATTCAAAGTTTTTACAAAAAAGTAGCTAATACAACACTGAAATATCATAATACAAGTCGATAAATATAATACAAGGCAAAATAATATATTACATATCACTTTCTTTGGGAACCAACTTGCTTTCCTTTACCTTTTGAGGATGATGCATGGATGGAGCGACGACGACGTCAATACTCCTCGAAATCGTCCTCATCATCACTTGCCAAATCAACTTTTTGCTCGTCCGTATATCTTCTGATTATAAAAAAACAAACTTAATATATATTGTAATGATTAAATTATAATATTTAATTCAACATGACAATTTATATATATCAAAAATTATAAAAGTAAATCAAATTTTACCTTACAAGTCGATCCTCCAAAGTATGTATTTCATCTCTTATTTCATTCCTTACTTCAGTCCTTATTTCTGAGCATATGTCGGCTCTGAAACTCTCTAATGTAGTTGCCATTTGTGACAACTGAGAACTGAAGGACTCCGAATCAAATGAAATAGAAGCCTAAGGCGTAGGACGATACTGCCTAGTAGAAGTCGCGGAAGAACCAATAGTCGTATCTTTTGAGTAGTATGGATCCAAACCACCCAAGCCTTGCTTTCTTGATGAACTACCCACGTTCCTTTCCATTGAAACTTACTTCCAAAGTTTTTTGTCAAAGGCTGGATGTTCATCGACATTGTCTCTATATTTTTCTTAATACAAGAAGGTGTACCTATCCTATATAAATAAACACAAAAAATTAGTTAAAGATAATATAAAATATAAGTGCATATTATTAAAATAACTTTAATTATAATCATTATTACTTACAAGTACATCCTTGGCAATCTG
>JAMKQA010005259.1:5000-11298 GCA_024699735.1 Posidonia australis
TCGAATCAGGGCCCAAATAAATTTATAAAAATCTGATCTCCGAGGGTTCTCTGGATTGGTTTGTTTTGTCCCATTGAGAGAGATTGTGGGCTGTCAGTGGTGGTCTCCTGAGACTCCTGATGCGTCGTTTTGTCGAGGTTTTGGAAGAATTTTCAAAGATATAAAAAAAAGGTTTTGGAAATGGATTTCAAAGAAATAGTTGGCTTGTTTTGGATAATGTTTTCTTGGTTTTCTGTGTGCGAGTCGAGACAATGTGGTATTGTGTCGTTGGGACCAGGGAATGTAACGACATTCTCGGGTGGTTGGGCGCAACTCCCTGGTTGAGGTCGGGGGCCGAGATACTTGAAGCTGAGGGGCATCGAGTCTTGGCGGTATGAGACTCCTTGACTGTCGGCTCAACGCTAGGGTTGTAGTCTGCGAGTTGAGGTGTCTTGTGGCATGACAGGGAGGTATGATACTCCTGTTGTCGCTGTGAGCACTGAGGCTCAGGTGTCGTCGAGTGTGGAGGTATGACACTCCCTACTGAGCACCGTGTGTGGAGGACGCCATGAAGAGGCGGACCCTATGGTGGACAGTGTGGGTGGAACACGTGTCCCGTAGCTGGTAACGTCCAGAGAGATAGGACAACCTTCCTAGGGAGGGGTTGGCTTTGTGAGGATTCTCCAGGTAGGGAGAATCGCAGGACGGTGATCACTCCTGCATAAGGTGGCTTCACCGTGGCAGTGCAGAACACCGTGGTCGGTCCTCGGTGGACTGCTTGTGGCCAGAGTTAGGTTGCCTGGCGTCGGGCTTCCTGACTCATCATGTGTGGTTTTGGCCATTAAGGGCCTTTGCTTGTGGCTTTGGCCTAGTAGAGCCCCAGTTGTGGTTTTGGCCAGTGTGGGCCTAGTTTGTGAGGTTTTGAGAAAATAGTTTATGAAATGAATTTAAAAGGAAAATTGATTATAGCTTTGTTTCCCGCTGTTTTCGTGGGGTGCGCATTGGATGACTTTGGTCACTTATACGTTTTTCCTCGTGTTTTTGGTTTACAAGTGCAGGCATGCAGAGAGTTAGCGTAGTGCATATAGTCTGGAGTCTCCTAGCCGCACACACAAGTTCCTATAGTTAGATATTTACTGTTTGGTTTTAATTTTCCCGTAATTTAATTTGTTTTAATTTATTGTGGAAAATGAGGGGCGTGAAAATTCTGGTATTAGAGCTGTAGGTTCACTAGGTTGCACTGCACCTAAGAGAATCCATAGGTTTTGCATGCATGGTAGAGTCTGCACTTGATTTTTCACCATGGTTTTTTCGTTGTTGCTTTATCTATGGTGCAGGTACTTTGCCATTCTTCGGCAAAATGCCTCCTCGTGGTCGTAAGGGCAAGGTCCATGTCGAGGAGATCGACTCTCGAGAGGACGTAGACGGATAAAAGACAGTTCATGCGGAACTGAGGAGTTTGGCACACGGGATCTCTCACGTGTTCAACAATAGTAGTGCTAGTGAACCGTTGGGTGATCCGTGGCTGAACTAGTTCATGAAGCTTCGTCCACCGTCGTTCAAGGCAAGGTTAGTGCTGAGGAGAGCGAGGCCTGGTTGGAGAAGGTGGTGAAGATGCTGGAAAGGATGACGTGCCCAGAAAAGCATTAGGTGTGGTTGGCGACCTACCTGTTGGATGATGAGGCAGATCGCTGATGGAAGTCTGTGAGGCGATTGAAGTTCCCGGTCTCAGTCACTATTAGCATCCAGTGGAAGGATTTCAAGGTGGCCTTCTATGCAAGTATTTTCTCGCTTATGTGAAGTGGGAAAATATTGGAGTAGGGCACAATGTTGATGCTCGAGAATGAGACTGAGTTCGCTCGACTGGAATGCTTTGCTCCTGCCTATGAGTCTGAGGAGGAGCGGGCGCAGAGGTTTCTAAACGGCTTGAACCCTGGGCTACGGGTGAAGGTGATGGGTTGTAGGTGCCAGAATGTGGAGGACATGGTTAGGATGGCTTACCGCTTCGAGGTGGAGCATCAGAAGTTTCTGAAGAGTCGTCCCAAAGGGAAGGATAAGTCTTCTTTTACCTCCCGATTCTCTTTATCAGGTCCTCCAAGTGCCGGTAGTTTGGGTAGCCCTGAGAAGAAGCAAAAGGTGAGGTCTATTGTTGTTGTTGTTGTTGTTGTTGCTGCTGCTAGGGCCACTATGTGAGGCAGTGGCCTGCTTAGCAAATGATGAGAGCACTGGAAAACTGCCACCGCGCAGTGAACTCTCAACACGGGCGCTCGCCCGAAGCAGTGTCGAGAAAGTGGTAACAGGTTGGATGCTAAGCAGAGCCCCGACCGCTGGCTATGCTCCTCGGATTATAATCTCGATAGACTCCTCATCAGAGGGTCTATCTTTGACTTGTGAAGCCAAGAGCGCCAACGTCCAATATACTCCCCAAATGTCTCTTGGGGTCTCCGCTTGAGAGGGACTAAGTCCTCCCGCTTGGGGACTGAGTTGAGGTTGAAGGAATATTGCTCCAGGAATGCCTGTGTAAGGTCGTCCCAAGTCCTGATGGTGGCCATGTTGAGGGAAGTGAACCACTTCAACGCGGGCCACGTAAGACTCTTTTGGAACAGGCAGATTAACAACCTTTCGTCAGCTTGGAGCTGGTCGAGGTCTCCGTAATAGGCTTTGAGGTGGGCAATTGGGCATCCCCTACCATTGTGTTTTTCAAATTCCGGAATATGAAAATTCAAGGGGAGTGTCGCCTCTGGGAAATAACAAAGGTCCCAAAATTGGTAGGACTGACGGTCCCCACCCTACACTTGTCGGAGAGTGCACTCCAGATCATTTACTCTTGCAAGGAGAGCATCCGGAGCTACTGCAGCTGTGGATTGTGCAGCAGAGGCGGGTGTCGCGTACACTGTATGGGTCGCCCCTAAAGGCTCCTCCGGATCCACCATTCTGCCGTCTGGTGCTACGGCAGGATGGCGAGTGTACCCGTGCATGGGTGTAGTGTGCTGTGGGATAAAGGATGAACCTAGTGTGTGGTACAAGGGGGAGGATAATGCAGGGAGTGGTGCAACAAGTGGTGCAGAGTGTGGGAGCAAGAGTTGTTGGACCGGAATGGTCTCCGGTACAATGCTCAGGAATGGTTGTGCTCCCGTCGGCCTAGGGGGCTAGCCACCAGATAGGAGGGATGCATGCTGTGGTGGGTGCTGTGCAGGTGTAACAAAAGATAGTGTCAACATCCCTATTGCCGGAGAGACAAGGGGTGGCGACGACTGTGGAGGGAGTGCAGTGGGTACAAACTGTGGTTCTAAGGCCGGTTGCACAGGCAACTTGGAGTCGGGAAGGACAGAGCTGAAAAGGGCTGGAGTGCCAGAGCCAATCCCTGCAACTGCTGGGCGAGGGCCGACATCTATTGCAGTTGCGCGGTCATGGGATCGTCGCTGGTAGCTCCAAAGGATGGAGGCAAGACAAGGGAGGAAACAAGAGGCTGAGATCCTAGTTGACTGAACTAGGAGGTGGCTACTACTGAAACAGCCGTAGTGGGAGGAGGGCTAGTAAATACATAGCCCTTAGGTGAGACAGACTCAACTGCGGTGGCCCCAACAGCAGGAGAAGACCAGGCAGGTGGTCCCGAAGGCAGGGTTGCCACAGAGACATGGAATTGAGGGGGTGGAGGTCCTCCAGAAGCTAAGGCAAAAGTAGAGGAAGCAGTGATGACTAGAACAAACACAAAGGAAGAGTAACCCGAGACAGGGACCTCCTCCTGGACAGCAGGGGAAAGGGACTCGCTGGCATGCTGGGCCATCGTGGATCGCGAGCGAGTAAGGATTGGACTGCGGCTGGGAAGGATAGGACGGATCCTAGGACTAGCTATCGTCGAAAGTGACGAATAACTCGGGCGACGCGGTTGAGAATAAGGTCGCAAATAGAGTCAATGAAAGGAAAGATCTGGAGCTCAGGCTAAGGAAACTCACAGACTAGAAATCCTATGCACATAAACAAACAAGTTAGAAAAGATGCGATGTTTATGGTTGTATGAGATGCAAATGAATGCCCCTAGTATGCACTCTCTCACCATCTAGGGGTGTCCTATTAAGTTGTCTACTCCGGGTTCACATAAGGGTGAATAGGTCTCCGACTCAAGTTTAGAAAAAGTAAGGTCCCCGTTCTAAATCCTGGCCATAGCCTAGGCAGTGAATGGGTGGTGCTTTCGGGGCCTCGTCCTCTGCCAAAGCAGTAGGTTGTACCCTCTACTACACCGACACGACCCCGGACTAGGGAGGACAAATCCAATTTTTCATCCCACGCCAAAGCCATAGGATGAGCCACCGAGAAATGTCCTTCGCAGACTATATAGGCGATCCTAGGAGAGGAGAAGATGCATGCCCTATATGATGTATACAAAGTATGCTTTGAGTCTTTTACTTGCGAGTTTATTAAACCGTGGGGGAAATTTACAATTTGTCACTAGTTTGCCTGATTTATTGACTTTGGTTGTTATGTTTTCATTAACCAAAAGGGGAGAGCAAACATGTCTCTAATTCTCCTAAGCATGGCATATACAAGAAGGGAAGTAAACATGCAATTTAGCCATGAATTATCAAACAAAAGCATGTGCACATTATGTGCAAAAGTGGTGACATGGCAAATGTGTAAAAGGAAAGAACAACATTACAAAGGCATGCATGCAAAAAGACACCACTTAAAAGGATAACCGATGCAAGGCATGGAAGAAAGGCAAGCAAGGAGAAAAGTCGAAGCAAAGGCGAAACCTAAAACAAAGCTGGGATCTGGTTATCCCCAGCGGAGTCGCCAGTTCTTGTAACCATGCCGGCGACAGCCTCGAAACTTTGGCGTAAAGGACCAAATACACGAGGATCGGCAAAGTCACGGCAAAAGATAAAATAGCAAATGCAGGAGTCGCCACCTAGTCTATTAAAATGGAAGACAAGCAAAACCATAAAAGAATCATTCAAATCATGCATATAGATAACCAATTGAAAAGGTCTAAAACCAGAAATGGGTAAGGATCCCTGTTACGCACGAGGAATGTATTAGGCACGAGAAATCGGTCTTTTATAGGTTTCTCGTTTGCTTATGAAATGTCGACTTTTCAACCTTTACTGTACACCCGAGGACGACATTCCATACCAAGCTAAGTGAGTGGTGTCTTATGCTAAAATATGGGTACATGGAGTGCAGGGTGTGTCCTAATGCTCAGAGGTATCGCTCATACATCGGGTCAAGTGTCGATGCAAAGACATTGCATAAATAAGATCAGAGATCTAAGTATTTTGAGCGATTTTTTTCATCCTTGCCTTACTACATGCAATGTATGATCTAACATGCACAAAAGGTTAAAAATAGAAAAAGGGTCTTCTTGGATATATCAAGGAAGAAAGCCAGAGAATGCAGAGGTAAATCAAGACAAGAAACCATGCTAAAAACTATGCGAAACCTGCTGTGTGCTACTGAAAAACAAGTTGATGTGCCTGTTTGGTGCGCCAAACTGGTGCTCCAGTCTGGTGCACCACCTATGTGCTCCTGTGTGGGCTGGAAAGATGTGCTGAGGGAAAACAGAAATCCATGCAGTACAAAATCATGTATAAATGTGCTCAGCAAGTTATGCAATGTAAAGTCCTTGTAAAAATAGAAAATGAAAGACATGCAAGTATGAGAAGCTCATGGATCTTGTGCTCAAGGACTAGTAGTCTCACACAAGGTCACACCCTACTCATGCTGAATGAAAACACGGTTCAGCCATGTCACAGGGTCATGGGCTGATGCATAGAATCTCCACAGGGGAGCTAAGTGCAATCAGCCTACCAGATTTAGACTGTGGACTGAACAATCAAGGAGTAAAACAACTGATAAAACAACATCATTTGAGGTTGAAATCATGCATGCAAAATCATAAAATATCAGAGAATCATTGCCAAAAGAATCAGACTCAACATCATTTGGGAAAACATGCAGATGAGGATGAAAATGAGGGTGATTTGCTCTCTGACCAGTCTGGTGCACCAGAGTGGTGCTTTGATGTAGTGTGCCGCTCTGGTGCGCCATATAGGTGCTCCAGAATGGTGCTCCCCAGAAAATCTGAATCAGACTGCAGCCTGATTCAGAATTCTGGTTCAAATTCAGAGAGGCGATTTCTTTTAATCCAAATTTGTTTATACAGATGACAAGAGATTAAAGAAAACATGATGAAATGCTAACAAGTGAATGTCTTTTATCATTAGTTTTTAATCATGGAAAATCATGGGTTCATGGCTGAAGATACTTGCATGAGATTCTAAAGCATAAGAAATGAGTGCGTGAGCTTGGCCATTATATG